>JAEIFI010000084.1:0-35892 GCA_018901815.1 Zaprionus lachaisei | reverse complement strand
AAAATTCACTATAAACTCCGTGGAAAACAATCACATGTAGCATATATTCTCATACTCTGCTGTTTGGCAACAAAAGCAGTGCATTTCGAACTCGTAAGCGACCTTACCACCAATGCGTTTTAAGCGGTTCTACGAAAATTCATCAGTCGACATGCGAAGTGTCAGACTCTGCATTGTGACAATGCAACAAACTTCGTGGGAGCCAGCAACAAACTCAAAAAAACTGGAAGAAGCAAGTTAGTCAGACAAAGCTAAAAAGGCCATTATCGAAAGCTACAATCAAAAGGGAGTAAATTTCAAATTTATTCCTCCCAGAGCACCTCACTTCGGCGGACTATGGGAAGCAGCAGTTAAATCAGCCAAACAACTACTACTAAAGAATATCTTATCTGTTAAATTAATATATGAAGAATTGGAAACAATAGTAGTCGAGATTGAAGCAATATTGAATTCTCGACTACTAGTGCCGATGTCGAATGATCCAAACGACATGACTGCATTAACATCAGGGCATTTTATAATAGGAGAACCAAGTAGACCATGAACCATCGCAACAACCTACTTCATTAGGACAGAGATGGATATCAGTATCCAAGGTCAAACATCAGTTCTGGTCACAGTGGTCAACGGACTACCTACAGCAAATCCAAGAACGCCATAAATGGAAAAAATCATATGCGAATGTTAAAGAAGTCATTCTGGTGCTAAAAAGAGAGAACAACACACCAGTTCTGCATTGGCCAATTGGACGTGTAATCAATGCAATCCCTGGAAAGGATGGCTTCGTTCGAGTTGTTGAGTTGAAAACAGCAAGACGCGTCTTCAAAAGGAATATCCAACATATCGCCCCACTATTTCCGGAAGAACAACCAGATCACAAATATCCGAAAGAAGATAAGGAACAAAACAAAGAGGAAACGAAACCTAAACGACGCCAATTAAATATGCCATCATTGACAACGACTTTGTTATTTATGGTGTTGTTATTTCCACACGCAATGGCTCAATCAATCAACATAACCCATTTTGGACGAAAACTAGGGATCTTCTTTGAAAGGATTTGCACAACGCAACTCACTACAACCGATTGGAATATTGTTGCATATTATGAACGAACGAACTTAGGGAACAAGAGGATTCCGATCGCTGCATACGACTTGTGAACCCTCCAGTTCACGAACAAAGAACACCAGTTTTAACATAAAAAATTTTTTTTGGACCAACATATGGGCCCTCTCTAGGCTTTGAAAGGAATAAATAACACGTACTTTTAAAATTTTTGTTTACATGTTTTGGACGCTTTCATAAATTATCGACGCCTTTTCGCTAAGTTCAATACCCTATATAATAAACCCTTGCTTTTTTACAAACTGCATCTTTTGTATTTTAATTGTTCTATCTATTCATTTACCAATATATGTCATTTTGTTTAAAAATTCCAGTTACAAACCTCAAAACACAACAGCTACTACCGCAAGTGGACAATAATCAAGTTATATTCTGTTAGCCACTGCCCAAGTTACGATTCATGGCAACAATGGACAAAAGGCCGAATTTAGAGCTCTCCTAGACTCAGGATCTTAAATAAACGCCATATCAGAACGAGTTGTAAAGACATTGGGACTTAAATAAACACATTCGACGTGAAAAATCAATGGCATTGGAAGAAAGGTTCACGCTTCCAATGATCGCATCAATGTCATGCTGAAATCAAATTATGGAGATTTCAGTTCTAGGTTGGAAGCAATGGTTTTGCCAAATATTGTGAATGACCAACCAACGCGTAATATCTACCCCGATAGTTGGAAAGTCACGAAAGTCCACAGAATATTACACTGGCAGATCCACACTATGGAAACCAGGAAAAATAGACGTTCTCCTAGGTGCCGAACACTAATTCCAAATCCTGAATAAAGGACAAGTATCGTTAAAAAAAGGACTACCCATGCTTCAAAGCACCAAACTTGGATGGATCATCGTGGGAAGAATACAAAATAAGGCCTCAACATCATCAACATGTGCGATGCTTACCGAACAGCAAAAGGTGGACGAACAACTAGCTAAATTCTGGGAATTGGACCATCTCCAGACAAAGGGTCCTTGTCTTTCGCCGATAGACAAGGAATGTGAGCGGAAATTTGAGCAGAATATACAAATTCCCAAAGATAAAAGCTTGATTGTTCGCCTACCTACAAATGGAGGAGGCATCAGCGTTGGGGGGACTCTCATGACATAGCGTCAAGAACATTCCTATCATTAGAAAAACGGCTACAAAAGGATTCAACGCTAAAGCAAGGGTACATTCATTTCATGAAGGTATGAAGATCTTGGACAAGTGCCCACAAAACATATACCCAAACAACATTACTTCATACCCCATCATTGTGTACTCAAGCCAGATAGTCAAACTACAAAGTTGAGAGTAGTATTTGCCGCATCAGCGGTAACATCATCTGGGAAATCATTAAACGATATACAACATAAAGGACCTACAGTTCAGAGCACGCTATTCTCTATATTGTTAAGATTCAGAATACACAAATACGTGTTCACAGCGGATATCGAAAAAATGTATCGCCAAATATGGATGAAACCAGAAGATCAAAACATAAAGATGATTATATGGAGAAGTGATCCATCGGAAGAAATTAAATACTAAAGTCCGGTGCTGGCTACATAGGCTTTCAGTTGTTGTTGTTGTTGCTGCTGATGATCATTTTGTTTATCCACCGTTGCTGTAGTGTGCGGATAGCGCACCACAGTTCTTCTTTACCAATCCCTGTGCTCATCCACCGTTGCTGTAGTGTACGGATAGCGCACCACAGTTCTTCTTTTACCAATCCTGTGTCAGCTGGGCGTCGCCGGTGCTGGCACGCTGACACTCCCTCGCTGCTCTATTTCTCATTTGAACCGTTTGCTGTTGTTTTCGTTTTGATGTTACACTTGGGAGCTTCTTCAATAGAACACAGTTGTCTTCATTTTGATGTTACACTTGGCAGCTTCTTCAATAGAACACAGTTGTCTTCGTTTTGATATTACACTTGGAAGTGGTGATTCACTAAGTTGTGTTTCCAAATATTTCATTCGTTGGCTTAAGCCTCTGGTTAATCCATTTGTGCTATTTTTTAGAGTATATGGTTTTGAAAGCGTCTTGACTATGGACTCTTATTTAAAATTCGTTTTACGGCATTTGAAAAACACGCGTATTCATCCCGCAGTTGACCACAACTTTCATATGGAATACCAAGATTTGTCCACGCTGATCTGTGTTCTTTGTCCAATACTGCACTTTGTCGAACACTACACTGCGCATACATAAGCTTGTAGTGCATCTGTTTGTTGTTGGTACAAGACTATTTAGGCTCTTGCCTCACGGTCTCCATGTGATGTCGGGTCCAAAGCCGATGTCCGCCCAATTGATTAACACCGTTTAATGTACATACATATGTAGTAAGCGGTCATCGCATAGCCAGCGTGGGAATGCTGACTATGCACTTATGTATGTTGGCCTTCAAGTGGATGCTCGTATTACACATACCACTTGGGCAGACTGTTTATATATATATTGCAACAAAGTGCTACAATGTAATTGTTGTTATGTTTTAATATATGAACATACCACAACCTAGCTTATAAGAAACATGTATATAAAGCCTACAACAAAACAGAAATTTAAATCAGTATGAAAAGTAACTTTCACTTGACTACTCATTTTACTCCGCAGACCAATTTGTTTTGTACTTATTGCGGTAACCTCTGTCACATGGTTATGCACCTGGGACAAGCAAAATTAGTATAAAACATTAAGATTATGCACTTATGTATGTTGGCCTTCAAGTGGATGCTCGTATTACACAAACACTTGGGCCAATTTGTTTTGTACTTATTGCGGTAACCTCTGTCACATGGTTATGCACCTGGGACAAGCAAAATTAATATAAAACATTAAGATTACAGTTAATATTTCTCCAACGTTGAGTGATATCAATTCAAATCTAAACATCTTTACATTTAGTGATCCCCGACTACGAGAAGTTGTCAACCAGGCGACAAAGGCTTGTTGACCCCTGACTCTGTAATTATAGAAGTTGTCAACCAGGCGACAAGGCTTCAGGATTCCGACACTGAACCAAAAAAGTAGTCAACTAGGCGACAAATTCTAATAAATCAAAAAACATTTGTTAATTTTTACTGTGAGAAAGAACACGGTTGTGAGTCGACGCACATCAGAAAAAATACCTCTTAAGGTTATGACAACAATTAATAAATTAAAAATGGCCACATCAAGCATCAATAATTTGCTGACACAGCAATCACAAATCGGTGATGAGATCCAGAAAGTTATACGTAACTTCAAAAAGGATCCCGCCGAAAGGAAAACACATCTAAAGTACTTCAGCGAGAGAATTGTAGCTCTGGATTCCTACCTGCAAAATTTCGAGTTAAATGATGAAAAAAATTCGCACGAATTTGCATGGAGCAACGGTGGAACATGAGTACTTCAGTGGTAAGTACTTTGAAGTAATAAAAAGCGCGACTAGTGAATATATAGATATAATCAAGAAACAAATGCGTGTTCTGGAAATTGACGCTGAATCCCTGACATCAACTGATGAAAGCGAGATCCAGCCTGTGATTCGGGAACAAGAAGTTTTGCTCGACAGTCTTGCGCGCATCATGAACATGATGACTAAAGAAATTCAAGCTGGTTTCAAGCCAATAATAGCACGATATTGGAATGATATTCAAAATATCCATGTGCAAATTTATAAGAGGTTTGCAGACCCAGTTAGTCTCGGTTACAACCTTTCAAAGTACTTAACGACCGAGATGGCTGTGGTCACAAACCTAGCAGCATGTGATGTAAATATATCACAGGTGAGGGAGCTCCCAATACCATTACAAGCCGCACTTCCACTACCAAAGGTCTCCATTCCAAAATTTGATGGAGACTACCTAAAAATGGCAACAATTTCATGATATGTTTAGAAAAATGATTCATGAAGCCACTTCAATAAACACTATTCAAAAAATGTGGTATCTAAAAAATCATGTAATTGGCGATGCAGAAACCCTCATACGCCATCTTTCACTGACTGAAAGAAATTACACCACAGCATGGAATAAAGATTTAATAACAAGCGAGTACTCAGTACAGCACTAATACAGAGGTTACTAGATCCACCCACAACGACTAGTAACAAACTCTGTAAAGGCAATGCATGATAACAACAAGTTCATGCTCGAAAAGTGACTGTTTTAAGTGTAACAAAAAACTAAACAGCTTATTACTCTTAGAATTATAACCTGAAAACACAACAGCTGCTACCGCAAGTGGACAACAATCAAGTTATATTCTGTTAGCCACTGCCCGAGTTACGATTCAGGGCAACAATGAACAAAAGGCCGAATTTAGAGCTCTCCAACTTTTTCTACTCGACTCTCTACTCTACACTGGCTTCCTTTCTATCGATAACTCGCTCTTGGCTAGGGTTGCATTTTAATCAGGGCAGCAGTGTAGAAGTATCGAAACATTTAATACCGATTACCACTGCGAGTATTCTTACTCAAATCAATTCCTACAATCGGCCCTCCTGACAGTAGTGAATAGATAAACAATTCTGTTTTGGGATACTCTCTTACTGCCTCGCGCTGAGTATCCCGCTTGGGTAGGGTACTATTTGTAAAAGGCTTCGTATTTTTTTTTACTTTTTGTCTTGTTTTGGTATAATTATTGGAGTATAGCTCCATTCAAATTTTATGTACTGGAGTCGATGATCAGGAATAACCCACCACACCCCCGAACGAACTTAGGGAACAAGAGGATTCCGATCGCTGCATACGACTTGTGAACCTCCAGTTCACGAACAAAGAACACCAGTTTTAACATAAAAAATTTTTTTGCGACCAACATATGGGCCCTCTCTAGGCTTTGAAAGGAATAAATAACACGTACTTTTAAAATTTTTGTTTACATGTTTTGGACGCTTTCATAAATTTTCGGCGAATTTTCGCTAAGTTCAATACCCTATATAATAAACCCCTGCTTTTTACAAACTGCATCTTTTGTATTTTAATTGTTCTATCTATTCATTTACTAATATATGTCATTTTGTTTAAAAATTCCTGTTACAAAGCCTCGCTCCTTGCATTCACATACAGTTGAAAAAACTGTATCTCGACTAATGTCGTTTTTGAATACCTAAACAAATTCAGTTGATGAAGATCATTGAACATCGCATGAAAGTTGCACCTCAGCTTATACGGGGATGCACAAAACTTTTGAAAAGATCCGTCGTCACCTCTTTTGGCCTGGTTTGGCAAAAGATGTGCTCATGTGACAAATTTAAAGAAAACAAAGCACCAATTTATACGCTTCGTCCTCCCATGGGTGCTCATAATCCCACATGTAGATGTTCCCAAATGCTTTACATTGATCTTTTAGGCCCATACCAACGCAGCAAAAGTCGCATTGTAGGCTTATTAATCGTGCTTGACCATTTCAGTAAATAGCAATGGTTACATCCTCTTAAGAAGTTCACTTCTAAAGCCGCACAAGATTTCTTAATACACCAGATTTTTCACAGTTTTGGTGTACCCGAACCCATTGATAGTAATAACGCTAAAGCAAGGGGTACATTCAATTCATGAAGGAGTATGAAGATCTTGGACATATGAAACAAGTGCGCAAACAACATTACTTTATACCCCATCATTGTGTACTCAGATTGTCAAACTACAAAGTGGAGAGTAGTATTTGACGCATCAGCAGTAACATCTGGGAAATCATTAAACGATATAAAACATAAAGGACCTATAGTTCAGAGTATTTTTAGGCCATGGATTTTAAAAAAAATTCATGGTCTATTGTGTTTGTCGGAAAGGAATTATGCGTAACAGGCAGAAGGAGGCATCTCCGACCCCATAAACTATATATATTCTGAATCAGTATCAGTAGCCGAGTCGATTGAGCCATGTCTGTCTGTCCGTCTGTCCGTCTGTCTGTCTGTACAAACACGTGGATCTCAGAAAGCATAAGAGCTAGTGTCATCAAATTTTGCGACAACATACGTATACATTGCAGTGTCTCAAAGTTTTTTTAACATTTGGACACGCCCCTTCCCGCCTCCGTAAATCAGTAATAATTATTTAAAAACTACAATATTAGCTCATCAACCAAAGTTGTATATCTTACATGACAAATACTTTGCCGCGGGCGTTATGTGAAAATTTCATTTAAATCGGAAGTGAGATATGATGCGAATTAAACTCACTTTGAACATATATGTTTTATATGCTGCTGGCTTCGATGATTTGCCGATCGTCAAAACTTAAGAGAGCATGCTTAAACTAAATAACAATTACAATTCAATTTCTCTTAATCTATGTTAACCTATGACTTCAATGTCAGATTTCAATGATTTCAATACTAATAATAATACTACGAAATTAAAGTCTATGCTGCTCCATCAACACCCAACGTTCATCTGGAAGATGCAACATATAAGGAGTGCAGCATTAAAACACTGGGAATTACATGGAACCCAAATTCGGACAAATTATGCTGCACAACGCAAGAAGGAAATAATAACAAGGCGAGATGTTGTCTCCGAGATCTTCAAAATATTTGACCCACTGGGATTATTTGCGCCAGTTGTAATTAAAGCTAAAATCTTCATGCAGGAACTGACTAGACAAGGATATCAGTATGATGAAGAATTACCACAACCAATGCAGAAGGAGTGGAAGCAATATCGAGAGGATCTCAAGGTTCTTAACGAAATAAAATTTGACATACATGTCTATAAGAAGCAAGTTCCTGTCCAAAAGGAAATTCACACATTTGTAGACGCATCAGAAAAGGCATATGCGGCGGCAGCGTACATTCGCTTCATTCACAAGGATAAACGAATAAGCGTTCAACTATTATGCGCTAAATCCTGACTAGCACCGCTCAACGCTCTTACACTTCCTCGATTGGAATTAAAGGCTGCCGTTCTAGGAGCAGAAATAACCAGCACAGTTAAGGAACAGCTATCCTTGGAGACCATACCTACGTATTACTGGTCCGATTCAGAAATAGTACTATCCTGGATCAACAATACAAAAACGATTAAAGACGATTAAAGAAAGCTACCGATAACAACTATTCAAGATACGTCCATACAAAAGGAATGGAGGCATATCCCAAGCGCACACAAAGCTGCTGATGTTGCATCAAGAGGAATAACTGCTTCAAAGTTCAAGGATCACAGTTTGTGGTTCTATGGTCCACTATTTCTGCATGGATCTCCATCGACATGGCCATCGCCGTTCCTAGTAAAGGGAACTGAATCATCCAAGGTAGTCCGTCCCTGAAGTCGTCTTAACAGCAACTAAATCAGAAAAATTGATTTCAATAATCAATCATGCAAACTCATATAACAAATTGTTGAGAATAGTTGCATATATGATTCGTCTTCGAAAACGGCACGCTAACGAGCTACTACAATTGGAAGAAATAAATGAATCCCAGAAGATAGTCATTCGGTGAAAATTCACTATAAACTCCGTGGAAAGCAATCACATGTAGCATATATTGTCATACTCTGCTGTTTGGCAACAAAAGCAGTGAATTTGGAACTCGTAAGCGACCTTACGACCGATGCGTTTTAAGCGACTCTACGAAAATTCATCAGTCGACGTGCGAATTGTCAGACTCTGCATTGTGACAATGCAACAAACTTCGTGGGAGCCAGCAACAAACTCAAAAAACTGGAAGAAGCAATTATCGAAAGCTTCAATCAAAAGGGAGTAAATTTCAAATTTATTCCTCTCAGAGCACCTCACTTCGGCGGACTATGGGAAGCAGCAGTTAAATCAGCCAAACAACTACTACTAAAGAATATCTTATCTGTTAAATTAACATATGAAGAATTGGAAACAATAGTAGTCGAGATTGAAGCAATATTGAATTCTCGACCACTAGTGCCGATGTCAAATGATCCAAACGACATGACTGCATTAACATCAGGGCATTTTATAATAGGAGAACCAAGTAGACCATGAACCATCGCAACAACCTACTTCATTAGGACAGAGATGGATATCAGTATCCAAGGTCAAACATCAGGTAGTCAACGGACTACCTACAGCAAATCCAAGAACGCCATAAATGGAAAAAATCATATGCGAATGTTAAAGAAGTCATTCTGGTGCTAAAAAGAGAGAACAACACACCAGTTCTGCATTGGCCAATTGGACGTGTAATCAATGCAATCCCTGGAAAGGATGGCTGCGTTCGAGTTGTTGAGTTGAAAACAGCAAGACGCGTCTTCAAAAGGAACATCCAACATATCGCCCCACTATTTCCGGAAGAACAACCAGATCACAAATATCCGATAGAACCGCCACTCGCAATGGCTCAATCAATCAACATAAACCATTTTAGACGAAAACTAGGGATCTTCTTTGAAAGGATTTGCACAACGTAACTCACTACAACCGATTGGAATATTTTTGCATATTATGACTTATAACCTTATTGGTAAGATATGATGACATTTTCATTGGGAACAAAGAAGATTGGAGAAATATGTCAGGAATTCAGTCAAATTCAGGCATGCAAGGGCATGTACCAAACTTTAAGCATATCAAAGAAGATCTACAAATAGAAAATTATTTACTAACAAAACCACGATCGCGACGAGCACCGTTGGATATTGTTGGAAATATTGCCAGCAGCCTATTTAGAGTTTTAGATTCGAATTATTCCCTGGAAATGTCGAACACTATCATTAAGGTAAAGGACAATGAGAATCACTTATTAAAGCTGATTGAAAACCAAACCACATTTATCGATTCAAAAATTAATGTGATACGTCGATATGAAGTCTACAACTCCAAAATACTCACAATCATAGAAGGATTCATGATAGCTGCAAAGAAAGAAAAGAACCATTTCTAGTCATTTCAATGGTACATCACACTCACAACTCAGCTAACACTCTTAGCAATATAATAAAATAAGTCCAGCACTGATCTCACCAAAACAATTAAAGCAACAATTGAATCAAATACGAGAACACCTGAAGAATGAACAAATGCTACCTGTTACTCCAGACAACATGCTAACGCTCTACAAAATGATGGCTGAAGGAACTATAGTAAATAAGAGTGTAATCATCAAAATTACATTACCGCTTGTATCCACACAAATGCTTAAAATATTTAAGCTCATTCCAATTCCGTCAACAACCGAGAATGGAATAATGAACTATGAAATCAAGATTCCGTTCATTGCAATCAACGATCATCGAGATGAATTTGTAGAATTGACAGAAATGGATTTCCAAAATTGTTATCCAACAGACACGTGTAATCAATGCAATCCCTGGAAAGGATGGCTTCCTTCGAATTGTTGAGTTGAAAACAGCAAGAGGCATCTTCAAAAGGGACATCCAACATATCTCTCTTTCGACTTCTTGACTTCAACTCTTACAGCTGACTGTTTGATTATTCTTTATTACTGCAAATCTGGCTCTATCAATAGGCGCCTGCAGCGTTGCCACCCGTATCCAGCTCTTGATTGACTAATTCAAGTCTTTGCTCCAACTGCTTTGATTGTGCTCCTCTTTATACTGCTCTTGCAGCTCTGTTAGCTGTGAATCGGCAGTTTGAAGGTCCTGCCGGTTATGTTCATGCTCTTCCTGCTGCTTGTCAAGCTATCGCGCATGCATGCATAGCTCTTGTTTGGCACTTTCCAATTGTTCTTCCCCTCGGGATTTCTCCACTGCCAACTGAACTAATTTCGATTTCGAAGTCTGCAGCTCCTGTCTGAGCTGTTCCTGAATAATCATCTGCTGATCAAGCTTATTGTTGATGATCTCCAAATGTGTTTTGGAACTCTCTCTAGATCGCACTCCTTCCAATTCAGCAAGCTTTAAATTTGCAATCTGTAGCTCCTTCCAAGTTGATCATTCGGTTCTTTCTGCACAAAGTCACTTTCCGGATTTTGTTGGGTGAGCCGTAACTGTTGCTCCATTCCGGCATTAGCTGTTTCCCATCTGTAGTGTCTCTCTTGCATCTCGAATCGTTCCTTTTGATGTTGCTCTACCAGCTTTGAGTTAACGGACTGCAGTTGCTGCTCAAGATTTACCTGCATCAGTTTCTGCAGATCAATTATTTCCTTGGAAACCCGCAGTTCTTGCTCCAGCTGCATATTGCACTGCTCTTCTCTGGACTTCTCCTCTTTGTGCTTTCGTCCTCGCTTGGACGGGGCCTGAGGTATTCAACGTCCTCGTCGTGCAGCACAAAGTCACCGACCTCCTCGCTGTCATTCTTCTTGCGCTTCTTGCGTCCTCGCCCTTCTTCGTCTTGCGGTTTTTGCCCTTCTTCTTTCGATTATCCTCTGGATCGTAATCATCGTCCTCATCATTGTTGGGTTTCAATGGTACATCAAAATCATTGGAAAGCTCTGCAGCCTGCACATTGTGACATTCACTAACAGCAACATTTACGTCCAGGAAGAAGGCATCATCATCGTTACCAGCATCATCGTCTATTGGTATCCGCTTCAGCTTCAGCTTCTCCATCGACAATCTCTGTGTCTTCATTCTCAGATGCCTCTCGATCCTGTTCGTGTTCCTGTTCATCTCTGCGATCAACTTCGTCGATTCCCTCGGCTTCTCTGGAAACAGAATGCTTATCTGCATTGCCCTCGACTTCTTCGTCGTCACCCACAGCATGCTGAGAGTCACCGCCTTCGGCCTCGCTCTCGCCATCGTTCACATCCATTGCCTCCATCGACGGCATCGCTGCTATCAGCGCCTTCTTCAGCAGCTTCTACGTTTTTGAAGGCATCGCGTTGCTCATAATCTCGGCTATTATCGATGTTGTACTGTTCCATATCATCTTCTGTTGCTGTCCTCGCGAGCTGTCTGCATGTTTTCATCGTCTATGGAGGCTATGGTCATCACTAGCAGCCACCTTGGGTTTTTCTTGCGATTAGCTCTCATCCGGTACAACTCGTAGCTGAACAGGTGACACAGCGAGCGGCAATGTTGGCTGATATTCCTCTATCAGATTCCGTATCATGGATGCACACTGCGGAGGAGCATTCACATTACTTTCAGCACAATCATAATCTTGAATACTTATCTGATTAGGCCATGGATTTTAAAAAAATTCATGGTCTATTGTGTTTGTCGGAACGGAATTGTGCGTAACAGGCAGAAGGAGGCATCTCCGACCCTATAAACTATATATATTCTGAATCAGTATCAGTAGCCGAGTCGATTGAGCCATGTCTGTCTGTCCGTCTGTCCGTCTGTCTGTCTGTATGAACACCTGGATCTCAGAAAGTATAAGAGCTAGAGTCATAAAATTTTGCGACAACATACGTATATATTGCAGTGTCTCAAAGTTTTTTTTAAAATTTGGACACGCCCCTTCCCGCCTCCGTAAACCAGTAATAACTATTTAAAAACTACAATATTAGCTCAACAACCAAAGTTGTATATCTTACATGACAAATACTTTGCCACGGGCGTTAAGTGAAAATTTCATTTAAATCGGACTATTAATAAGTGAGATATGATACGAATTAAACTCACTTTGAACATACATTTATACTTAAGCAGACCTAATTTACGCAAGCATACCGAAGTTCAAATCTAGCGTCAGACACACAGCATTTTAAACTTTTTATTTGCATTGTATGGTAACAAAATTGGTTGACAATGCAGCTTTGCCGATAGGCCAAGGAGTGAGGCAATGGCCGAGTGGTTAGAGTGGCGGACGGTTGTGAGAGAGTGCGTGTGTTCAACTCCCGGTTGAGGCGGGTGCAAATTTTCATTTATTAATTACTTATTATTTTATTTTATTTATTTTATTCTAATAATATTCGGGTGGCGATTCCATACCGCGTCAGACACACAGCATTTTAAACTTTTTAATTGCATTGTATGGTAACAAAATTGGTTGACAATGCAGCTTTGCCGAAGGGTCAAGGAGTGAGGCAATGGCCGAGTGGTTAGAGTGGCGGACGACTGTGAGAGAGTGCGTGTGTTCAACTCCCGGTTGAGGCGGGTGCGAATTTTCATTTATTAATTATTTATTATATTATTTTATTTTTTTTATTTATTTTATTCTAATAATATTCGGGCGGCGATTCCATACCGTTAAAATTTTTATTACGGTATAATATGATAATCCATGGCCTTATACAGTCAGCACCTGACTGTAGCGTTAGTATTTTGTATGTCAGCTATTTTCGGGCAAGATGACAACAAAGCAAACTTGTATCCATTTTTATCCTGTGTAAATTGAAATTTTGTGAGATTTTAAATTTTTTCGTCTGCCACCTCGATGAAATTTTTGCATAGTCTCCATTTCGTCCGTTTGAACAGCTCCGGTAAACATTCCCAGCGGCACAGTGCCCGTTTTGCCCAGGCCACGCAACAAAGAATGACTTGGACTCAGCATAACATCCACTAGCTTCTTGTACACCAAATACTTAATGATCGAAATATCAGAACCCGTGTCAACAAGGCACGCAACTTCAACACAATTTATTAAAATGATATTGAGCCATTTGATATCCGTGCCAACTTGCACCAAATTCACTGACTGCGGCCCACTCGTTGAAATATGCTCAGTAGCACCACATTTGAAGTACTTCACTCCAGCATTACAATCTTTCTTCATATGTTGAGGCGATCCACAATTGAAGCACCGAGCTGCCTTCTTATTGTTGTTGTGATTTTGCTGGCCGTCACTAAAATGCTGTTTCTCTGTCGTATTCTAACCAGTTCAAAATTTTCATACCGCTCTTTGAGTTTCATCATAAGTTGTAGAAGCATGCATTATGAACTTATATTTGTTTTTGATATTCAATCCTTTAACAATATAACGTATTACAGACCTTGTTTCTACATTTCACAGTGCGGCTATTTTCTTCATTCTTCGTATTCATGAAAACTCTCTGTTCGCAGTTTTTTCCTATTTACCAGTTTCTCATGTACTTCCGCACTTCCCATTATCTGTTTGAATTCTCTTAACAACGCTGCCTTTAATTCATCCAATTCATCCATACCAACTCCGATTCGAAGAACAACTGTGCTGTTTTTGTCATCTTTGACCGCGCTTGAGCATATTTTTGTCTCTCGTTCAACCCATACGCGTCAGCATTCAACTCGAAATTTTCAATTCAATTTTTGACTGGCACCGACTGACTCGCCGACAAAATCTTCGACAACATTTCCAAAACATTCAATTGAGACTTTTGGCGTATTTTGCGCCACCTCAGATTGAATTTTCAGACTTTATAGTTGAATAATTTGCTGCAACTGTCCTTGATTATCCTTTTCTGTTTCTTCTTCTTGTGCTTATCTTCGTGTATTTACTTGTCGCGACGTTTTTGGTGTTTCTCTTTCATATCCTTTCTGGCAGTTGCTTTCGAGCGCGACGCACTTGCCATTTGTGTCTCCGTCTTTAACCGTTACTTTTCTCGAAATTGCGCGTTGCGGCGCAAACACATACACACATACGAAATTTTAGTTTTTTGACGCTATTTCACCACGACGTAAATTTTTGCACAGATCGTTTCACTTTTTTTTATTTTTGGCGGTTGAGCCTTTACATGTAATGTAATGTTCAGCGTTTGAGCCCCCAAATGTAATATTTATTGAAATATTAGTTAATAGTAGTACATATTAGATTGTACAAATAATAGTTTTCTTCAGTTCACTTAGTTCTACTTTAACAAACTTGACCAATCGACTACTTTATTTTAGAAAGCAAACCGAATTGTCTGCCTCTTACAACTCTTCCTCCGCGACTCTACGATAACTTTATTTTAAGAAGCAAACCGACTTTTCTGCCTTTTACAATTTAATCAACGATTTTTTGACATTTTTCTCTTCTTCACCTCATCGCATGCGGACGTGTTTTTAATAGTGCTCCAGTTAAACAATTCCAAAAATCGAAACAGTGAAGTGAACCTAACACAAAATCATAAGCGAAAAGACTGTGCAATACCTCCACATATAGATTTTCTAACAAATCTATAAGTTACTAATCAACAATTAACTAATTACAAATATAAATAAACTAACCAAAAACAATGAGTGAACACGAAGCTCGCGCGCAGCGTCAACGTCATCAAGATGAGCGACGGCACTCTTTGCAACGCAACAACGCTTACTTTTCCGTCGTCTCTACGGAATTGAACCGCGAGGGGTCAATCATCCCCAACCCGACAGCTGATCTTTCTCTCTTAACACGCGACAGTGAACGCTCTTGCTCCCCCGTCGGCGTCGCTACTATCTATCGGGTCGACGCCATCCGACCGCCCGCGATCGGCAACTCCCAACCCGCCAAACGAACACCTGTTTACAACGAACGTCAAAGAACGATCTTGCTCTTCGTCTCCCTTACCAACAAAATCTGCTTACACCAAGCAAAGAGAACAGAACTTAGCTGTAACAGCAAGCACAAACTCTTTAATTGTCGCGACAACCTCAATAACTAAAACAACACCGATGCCAACTGCCCGCTCATCACATACAAACACAACGAAAGCTGCGCAGACAGCAAAAAAAACTGCAACAAACGAAAACGAAAACGCAAAGCCGGCCATACAGACTGGAATGGATCGCTACATCCAAATAAAACGAAAGCTAAGAACCCAAAAATGTAAATAAACCAAAAATCACATGCGCCAATGACAACACAACTTTAGGCGAAGTACCGAACAATGCCAACAGGTTTGACATTTTGGCAGACACTATTGAAGACCTGCCCGTTAAAGCTGATGGAAGCGACAAAAATAAGCCAAAGCCAAAGCCACCACCAATATTTGTAAACAATGTAATAAAGCTCATAGGTGACGCAAATTTCCACATAATTTCCTTAGTTAAGGGCAACATTCATGAAACTAAAGTTCAGACCAAGTCTGAACAACACTTTAGAGCCTTAACAGAGTATTTGGAGGAGAAAAAAGCTATTACACATACCAACTAAAAAGCTGCAAGGGTCTGCAAGTCGTAATAAAGGGCATAGAGCCTGATGTAACACCAGACGAAATAAAGCTGGCGGTACAGGATAAAGGATTTACCGCAAAATCAGTCTTCAACATCTTAAACAAAAATAGACAGCCGCAACCACTCTTCAAGGTGGAACTTGCACCAGAAGCAAAGATGCCGAAAAGAAACGATGTGCATCCAATCTACAAACTCCAATTTTTACTACATCGTAGAATCACCGTAGAAGAACCTCACAAACGTAAAAATCTGGAACAATGTATGAACTGCCAAGAATACGGCCATACAAAGTCTTACTGTAAGCTGCGCCCAGTGTGCGTAGTCTGTGTCTCCACGATAAAGCCAGCTGCAGTGCATCCAAAGAAGACTCAAGCGGAAAAAAGTGTGGCAACTGCGGAGGCAATCACACTGCCAACTACAGAGGCAGCCCAGTATACAAAGATCTCAAAAGCCGCATTAACCAGCGCGTAGCCACTGTACGCTCACAAAACGCACCGATCACAAAAATTTCCTCCAAAAACAACCCAGAAGTTTTCTTCTCTACCGCAGCCAGATCCTCACTTGGTACAGGATTCGTTACCAAAAATATGCAAGCGCTCTAAGATCAGGTCTGGAGCCCTCAGCCTCCAATGCGCCATGTTCACAAGCCAAATATGTGGACTTGAATTCGGTACAAGACAAAAAGCCAATGGAACACAACAACAAAACAATTTCGAAGCAATGATACTTACCTTGCAGCAGAGCATGGCGGAGTTTATGGCGTTTATGCGGACAACCATGCAAGATCTAATGCGTAATCAAAACATGTTGATGCAATTGCTTGTATCACAATAATCATAATAATCATCTTCATGGTCTCGCTAAGAATATCCACGTGGAACGCCAACAGCGTTTCACAGCACAAACTTGAGCTAGCTCAATTCCTACTCGAAAAGCACATCGACGTAATGCTACTTTCGGAAACACACCTCACAAACAAATATAGCTTCAACACAAGAGGATATATTTTCTACGGAGCCAATCACCCTGATGGTAAGGACCACGGCGGGACCGGGATTTTGATAAGAATCCGTCTCAAGCACCACTGTCATATTGAGACTGCCAAAAACTATCTACAAGCAACATCATTAAAAATTCATTTGTATTGGGAAATGATGGAGTAAAACGCGAGGCGATTAGTGTCAGTTTAATAGTCGTTTTATTTCACATAAGCGCGCGGCGTTGTGTATCGTGCGGAAGTAAACGTAAGAAGAAGGAAAGTACAAGAAAAGAAGAAAGAACTGATTCAGATCAGTGTGACCAAATTACAGAATATGATTGTTGCTAAATTAACATATTACTTTTAGTATTTCAATAATTTGGATAATGGTAACCAGCTTACTTTAGCCGCTGTTTACTGCCCACCTCGTTTCACTTTATCTGAAGACCAATTTATGGAATTCTTCAACTCACTTGGAGAACATTTTATAGCAGCTGGGGACATACAGACCTACTGACCCCAAAAAACTACCTGATCTAATTGATTTCGCAGTCACCAAAAACATTCCCCGTAATTTGATAAGCGCCGAGTGCCTCTAACCTATCATCTGACCACTCGCCCCTCCTAATAAATCTGCTCCGACACCCAGAACCAGCAAACCACTCTTATAAGTTGACTTCAGAAAAAACCAACTGGCTCAAATACAAAAAATACATAAGCTCACACACTGAGCTTAACCCACCTCTTGAAGCTGAAGCTGACATTGATAGTTTTCTTAACTCACTGGAGTCAATCATCGTTGCTGCAGCTCGCTGCTCAACGCCGCAAACAGTAAGCAAAATTACAAATCACAAAAAGACCAACCTGCAAATCGAACAACTTGTTCTCAAAAAACGGCGCCTACGGCGAGAATGACAGTCCTCCAGATCACCGTCGGCAAAACAAAAGTTAAAAGACGCCACACGCAAACTTACAAAAGCTTTAAAGCAAGAAGAAGAGCTTGCCCAACGTACTTATATTGAAAAATTATCAACATCCAGTACAAAAAACTCACTGTGGAAAGCTCACCCAACTCTTGGCTCACCCACAGTACAAGCGGTCCCTATTAGAAACCACACAGGTGGTTGGGCCCGTAGCGACAAAAATAGAGTCAGCACATTTACCACTCATCTACAAAAAGTCTTCCAACCGAATTCTGGAACAAACACGTTCGAAATTCCGCTCGCAACAGACGACTCCCAGCTTCATCATGCTCCAGTTGTGTTTCGCTCAAACGAAATCTTAAAAATCATCAAAGAACATCTGAATCCAAAAAAATCTGAAGGGTTCGACCTAATTACCCCTAAGATGATTATTGAGCTACCTTACTGTGCCGTATGCAGCATTACCCAGCTCTTCAATGCCATCAACAAACTTGGCTACTTTCCAGGAAGATGGAAAAAGTCAATAATAATAATGAAACCAAAGCCGGGAAAAGATCACACTGTTCCATCGTCGTACAGACCCATAAGCCTTCTATCCTGCTTATTAAAACTTTTCGAAAAATGCCTACTGTCTCTGACTATTACTCCATTCCTGAACACGCACAACACAATACCAGCTCACCAATTTGGCTTTCGTGAAAAACACGGAACTATTGAGCAAGTTAACCACATAACATCAGAAATACGAAACGCATTTGAAAAAGGGGAATACTGCTCTGCGATATTTCTAGATGTTTCGCAGGCATTCGACAGAGTTTGGCTGGACGGTCTGATGTACAAAATCAAAACAACGCTTCCAAACACTCATAAACTGCTAGAGTCGTACCTCTACAACAGGAAGTTTATAGTGAGGTGCAACACTGCGATATCCGACGAACACAGTATTGAAGCCGGTGTCCCACAAGGCAGCGTACTAGGCCCAACACTATACGTCCTATTCACAGCAGACATCCCTACAAGCAGCAACCTGACAGTTACAACATTTGCGGATAACACAGCTATTCTCAGCCGCTCCAGATGCCCAATCAAAGCATCATCTCAGCTAGCCATCTACCTGGTCGACGTGGAAACGTCGCACTTCCACCCTTAAAACAGCAAACGAAGTGACGTATCTGGGAGTTCACCACGATAGAAGACTAACTTGGCGCCGACACATCGAAGCCAAGAGAACTCACTTAAAACTGAAGGCCAACAGCCTTCATTGGCTTATAAACTCCCGCTCACCACTCAGTTTGGACTTCAAGGTGCTGCTCTACAACTCAGTGCAAAAACCAATCTGGACTTACGGCTGCCAGCTATGGGGAAATGCCAGCAACAGCAACATCGATATCGTTCAGAGAGCCCAGACGAAGATATTGAGAACTATCACCGGGGCACCGTGGTACGTTCGAAACGCCAACATTCACAAAGATCTAAACGTGCCACCTGTAAAAGACGAAATTGCGGAAAAAAAGCAAAAGTACCTTAGCAACGCATCCTAACCACCTCGCGAGGAGTCTAACAAGGCTAAGCAGCCGATCACGCCTACGTCGAAACGACTTGCCAACCCAGCAGTAATTTTTTTTTAGGGCCGCTTTTATAATGCAGTTCAAGAAATGTACTGGTAATTAGTATTTACACTTAAGATTTGTTAACTTGTTGTTAGTTTTCGGTACTGAAAAGATACAACAAATAAAAGCTCCAAACTGGGGAAAAAAAAAGATTTTACGACAACTTTATCAACGACTTAATCAACGACTCTCTCGTTCGACTTCTTGACTTCAACTCTTACAAGTGACTGTTCGATTATTCTTTATTACTGCAACTCTGGCTCTATCGATAGGCGGCTGCAGCTTTGCCACCCTTACCATCCCGCTGCCATCACCTCTATTGTTTACATACATATAGAATAAAAATGAATTTTATTTTATGTATATATGATTAGTACCCAGGGAACATAACGGGGGAACATTAAAATTATAATGGGGTCAACAATACATAGTTTTGTGGACCTACTTGAGCTGATTTGAACCAACTCCAACGTTCCCCAAAAAAATTAAAATTTTAAGCCTACTTTCTTCATATGCATGAAAATAGAAGAAATTAAATTAATTGATGAAAAAAGAAAAATAAAATAATAGTAAATGAATTATTTGAAGTCCATTTCATGGAATAAACTTAAACTTATTTACTTAAACTACTTATTTATATTAATAATATACATACATATTTACATTTTGCCTACCTAACTGAACTCCTAATTACAAACATCCTAACGCTTTATAATCATAATACTACCTACCTAACCGCTAAACTAATCAAAATTTTGCTCATCTATACTATTCGTGAGGCTGATTGAAATATCATTGTGATGGCTATGTACTACTTCAAATGTCCTAGCACTTATATTTTCATTACCAGTATTTGAAAACGCCCAATCACTGTGTGTATCCATATTGGTATTTCAAATCTAACAATCTCCTAAATCCTTTGCTAATCAAAGAATTGTATATGCCCAAACACTTATTAAAGGTTTTAAGACATAAATTAAAATCTCCTAATACAATCAACCTATCACCTAATTGTGTCAATTTCTGAAATAATTCCTCAAATTCGGTTTTAAATACGGACAGAGAATAGTCTGGACTTTTATATACTACTATGAAACTTATGGCGTTCTACCTAAAAATGCCAAACTCAAACACAAGCTAGTCAATTGTTTTTCTACTTTTAGTATTTGAAATTCTACCTACAAGCTCATTCATTATGTATAATAGAACCAGTCAACGGTCTTATAGATTCGAGTTGCATAGCAATTGTGAACCCAGGTATCTCAACAATTTCGTTTAAAACAGAAGACTCTACGAAGCATAATATTGATGACTGAAGCATCAGCCTACCTGTCCGATCGAATATCTTCGAGATACCACTCTAAGTATTATGGAAGAAAATTTTAAGGGCAGAACTGTTTACTAAATAATCGTAATGAGTACGTAGTCATTTTTCAGTCCTCAATTTTTCTAATTGAGCCTTTACATTATCGTTATTTTGAGGCGGCTTAGGTGTAACAAAGTTCCCAATGATGAACAATCCTAAAGCAGTAGTTACTTTACTGCAAGCTACGTATAATGCAGCACGCTGCATTCTGAAATTAGCATGGACTACCACTTTGCTATACGTAGCTCCCTGACTCTTGTGAATAGTGATGCCTTCAGCAGGCACAATGAGAAACTGCCAACTGAATTGGAGTCTATAAAGGTTCTGTACGATGTGTACACTTTGAACGCGCAATTTCTCCTACACTTGGTTCTGAGAATTTCATCCATAAAATGATGGGAGTGTTGCATGTATTATCATGTACTAAGCAATTGAGTTAAGTTTGGAAATATGAAATATATCTACCTCATTATTACTGCTAAACAGATGAATTGCATCATCGGGCAGTACCGATGGTTCGCATATTCGTGAACGGAAAAGGGAAATATCATCGGCTGTCATGCAACCCTATGCCATATTATTTAAAGCAGAAGCAAAAACTTGATCATCCCAAAGATAAGTACGAAAAATTTCATGGTAAGTGTCACCGGTGTTTGGATCAAAAAATCCAACTACCTCCTACAGGCTGTAACTGTCTAAGATCACCGAATACTATGACAGAAACGTCCCCAAATGGAGATGTATTTTTGAAGATTTGCTTTAAACGGGACTCTAAATAAGAAAACATAAGACAGCTAACCATTGATATTTCATCAATAATAATTACTTTAAGGTCGATTAACCTTGAATGAAGAGTGTTCGCGACACTGCTTTATCTAAGCGCACAACGTTGCCATAAGATTAGAATCCTAAAACTCTAAGGCCATCATCTACTAATTCTTGTTCTACTACCTGATTTTCCTCATTTTCAGCTTCTCCCCTTAAGTGCGATTAGAGCATCTTCTTGTTCCCTATCATCTAGTACATTTTTGACTTTACTAACTTTTAATTCTGCCTACAGAACAATTCGTAGTCATGTAAGTCTAAATCTAAATGCTCATCTCGCCATGGGGCGTAAAGCATTTTCAGCTCTCGGAAATAGTCACTATTTTCTGTATTGACATTAAATTTCCTATACCTAATAACACACTGTGAGCTTCTTTCTCATGAAGCCACTATTATCGCAGAGAGCGTAAACTACTGATTCGGAAACCCTGTGCACATCCTCGTTAATTTCATCCGTATTTTCTTGTCGAGTTTCACGTTCCGATTTGCTTTAGCTATAAAAAGCTGCTAAATCGGCTAGGCATAAGCTCTCTAGAGCATCTGGGTATTGAATATAGTGATCTAGAAGGCCTATGTGAAAAATTTCCCTAGAGTCCTCGGGTAGTTTTTTGAAGTTGCTGTCTAGATCTCAACATTCTGACCCGTTTTTCTGGAACATGTGTGTTCATATACACACTGGCACTACTGTTGGCGGACAAATGCATACCTAAACAGCAGAAGACGGCTTCCTGAGCGGATATCTCAGTGCTAGAAATAAATTTGTTGAATGAATGTTGTAACTTTTGCATAATAGTAACATTATTATTATCCTTAATCTCATTGATTGCCTCACGCATCAGCATTGAGATACCTCTCTGAGACTTGTTTATATAATTAACGATGTTGCTGCAGCAAGAATATGTGTCTCTAGCGATTATAATAGCTGAGATCTGTGTGTTCATCTGGTCAGACGGACATCCGGACAGACAGACGGACATGGTTTAATCGATTCGGCTAGTGATCCTGAGCAAGAATATATATACTTTATGGGGTCTGCCACGCCTGTTACATACATTTGCATAAAGTTAGTATACCCTTTTTTGACCATTTTCAATGGTCGAAGGGTATAAAAATGCTATCATTTAGAATAATGAACTCTAATACGAAAACTCCAATATGCAAGCTAGCTCAGTGTCTGCTTAATTTCCTGCATACACCGAGCTGGCAAGCAGAATTCTAAGAATCTGTTTGGCAATCCCTTACTCTCCAACCAGTGCATATGATTCTAAGAAGACTGCACCAATTCAACCAACATAATATCAGCGGATGCCGTGGCCTTTTGGAAACAGCGAAGTCGATGTTGATCTTCTCTAACCAAGGGTAGCGCAGCCAAAGTTATCTTCCACCTAGACTCACACTTAGTTAGAACCACGTTAGGTTGGTTTTGATTAAATAAAGCCGTTGTTCTCCCAACCTCAAATAAAATGTCCAATTCTTTTTTATTTTTAATTATTTCACACTACAAATAATTATCTGGCGCACGAATAATTATCTGGCGGTCAAACATGTAATAAATAATGTAAATTTCTATGTGTTTTAAATTGTATTATTTCATGATTATACATACAGTATATTATATACTTATGTACAAACTTCATACATACATCTGCTATACAACTGCTAATGTCTCTTTCTCTAGTCTGAGGGGACCCTGGACACGGCTAGTTATCATTCGGTTGGTGTGGTTCGTTGGTGTGGTTCGATAAACTGATTTATTCTGCTATCCCTGGATTTTCATCCATTGGTTTATACTAACAACAGCAAAGAGCTACGAATTTTTGTATATTTTGTTCTCGTGTATAAACATAGTATATACGTATTAATTAAAGACTGTAATGTTAATAATTGTTTCCTTTTATTTTTCTGGTTTTTAAATCCACCATAATCCCGGGCCGCCATTCTATAGCCGCAACTTCTTCATCGTTTACCCTCGATAATACGTCTGGCACTACGTTCAACGAACCCTTTCTATGTACTATTTTAAATCGATATCTTTGTAAAGCTAATGCCCACCGTGCTAAGCGTGAACTTAGGTCACTATTGGACATAAGCCATTTTAAAGAAGTGTGATCTGTAATGATCGTGAATTCGTGCCCTTCTACATAGGCTCTGAAACTTTTTAAGCATACTATGGCGGCCAAACATTCCTGTTCTGTCACTGTAATTTTGCTGTTTTTTTTTTTTTATTTTTTTGATACAAACGCAATTGAGCATTCATCTCGCTCTTCTGAAAGCTGGACTAACACTCCACTTACTCTTGTCTTACTAGCGTCACATTGTATAAAAAATGGTTTATTAAAGTCTGGGCTACGTAAGACTGGTGTTTCTGTAAGCTTACGTTTTAGCATCGCAAACACCTGCACTGCTTCCTCACTCAGATTAAAAATGTTCTTTTTGGTAGTCATTGCATCAGTCAACGCTGACGATAGTGATGCAAAATTAGGAACAAATTTTCGATACCAGCTGCAAAGACCCATAAAGATACGTAAACTTTTTAAATTCTTTGGTATCGGAAATTGCGAGATCGCTTTTACTTTCTCAGGATCTGTTCTTATACCTCCATCTCTTATAATGTGACCTATATATCGCACACGCTGCATGCAGAAGTGACTTTTGCCAACGTTGATTGTCAATCCTGCACGCATAATGTGGAATGCTATTTCCTGTAGAACATTCAAATGAGCATCGAAGGTGGACGAAATAATAAGGAGATCGTCTAAATACACAAATACCTCATTGCGTAGATGAGGAGGTACCACTTTGTCCATAAGTTGAGACATGGTACTGGCAGCATTGCACAAACCAAATGGCATGACCTTAAATTGGTACAGGTACCGTAAACGCTGTTTTGTCTCTCGACTTTTCCTCTAAGGGCACTTGTCAATAAGCATCCTTCAAATCCAAACTTGTGATGAAATTTGCTTTTGGAAGCCTACTCAGAATACCACTTATTTGCGGCAAAGGGTATGCTGATTTCTCCGTAAAGTTGTTGACCTTTCGGCAGTCTAAACATAGCCTTACTTTTCCTGGCTTTCTTACTACTTACTACAATAGGGGAAGACCAACCACTGTTGGCTTTCTTACTACTTACTACAATAGGGGAAGACCAACCACTGTTTGATGGTTCTATTACCCCTAACTGAAGCATCCTTTAACATTTTTCTTTTTCTTAAATTTTAGCAAACCCAGATTATCGAGTGACGTCGATCGCCGGCCTCCTCTGGTCGATTGCTGGTTCCAAAATGAAGGCAGAGATGAAAGATCTTTGTACCGATGCCCATTCTGGTCAGGTTCTGGCTATTGATTTTTATCCTATTTTCACTTTCCAGAAGTCGATCTGGTTCTTTAAATTTATAAATTTATAAGAATATAAGTAAAATTTAGTTTTTCCGCAGAGACGTTTGCTCCTTTCTGCACCAACTTTCTTTTTGCCTTGACTTGCACTTTCTACTTTCACTCTACTTCTTCCATTTCGACTTGGAGGAGTTTCGGTAATTTTCTCCTAAACTACGTCTGGCCTTAAGGTTCGTCAGGGTAGTCAACTGTACTGCGCACAAATTTAGCACCCAAATTTGTATTGCCTACTTTTGGGCATCTGATTTTAATTTTACTGAGTCGCTGCTACATAATACAACGCTTACTAATTGCGTTCAAAAATTAAATTATTGATTTGCGGGGGCGGTGGGCGTGAAACCCAACATTTGAAATAAACTTCATCTGCTCCTGGTACACAGAAAACTTAATGCCTTCATTTGGTGTCTCTAGCTCTTATAATAGCTGAGATCTGTGTGTTCATCTGGTCATCCATACATCCGGACATCCGGACAGACAGACAGAATTAGCTCAATCGATTCGGCTAGTGATTCTGACCAAGAATATATATACTTTATGGGGTCTCCCATGCCTCCTTCTGCCTGTTACATATATTTTCACAAAGTTAGTATACCCTTTTTTTGACCATTTTCAATGGTCGAAGGGTATAAAGAGAATAGCGCAATTAAAGTGGCTATTGTTCAAAAAAGAAGCAGCTACACTGTATGGTCGCTCAGTTTTATGATATACCTGGGTGTAAAAATCCAATGAATTGTTTAAATATGCCTTTTTACAAACACATTAAGTTGGCAGGCGATGGTGTTGGCAAACACTGCCTTATCGGCGAATGCACTTCGTTAATTTTGTTTAAATGTCGGTTGACGCACTTTTATTTTTCACGACTGCACTGCACTCAGTTAAACGGCGCTGAACTTTTTTTAACCGGTAACCACAATTGAAAAGACCGATAAAACCTCGTGTGAGCCTTTTATACTGAAAATTTCCAACAAAATTTCAGCTTCTTATAATTTTTTTTGGAAATTATTCGGAGTTGGTGAAGTTGGGTATGCTTTGATCAGCTGATTACTCTCCAAGGGATTAATTATAACCAGCTTTATTTAAAGGTCAGCCACTAAGTATACCGTACCCAAATCTCAAGGTCCCATGTCCTAAAAAATAAATTAATATGCACTTGTGGCCTAACGACCCCGAAAATAAGAATAATTAGTGGCATATATTATTATATAAATTTGCTTACAATTATAATTAATTAATTAATGCTATGTGCGGACTGCTTGCGCAGTAGGTTTTGATTTCTCCTGATTCATCCTGTAAGTTATCGGAAAAACAATCTGGCAACCCGGTGAATTGTCTAAATATATGACAACTATGCGTGGCGCGACCAACTTCGTGTTATTTTGATTCTACAATTGGAACAATAAAATTTAAATTATGGCCTTCTGCCTTATTTAAGCTTATTTACAAGCTTATTTAAGAAAGAAAAACTATTTGGGATGAGGCAAGCGGCTATGACGGGCGTGAACCTATGACGGGCGTGGATTCCGAGGCAGGAATTAACAAGATGTCAGTTATAAATTAATAAAGGTATGCCGCTAATTCAGTGATCTTCCAATATATGAATACACATTTTTATTTTAGCTTAAGCCGTGTTTTGACACGGGACGAAGGATTTTGGTGCGAAGAGCGTTTGCAAAGATGCAAGTCGCCGCCACTGAAGTCAACCAACTTTTCAATGCATGTATGTACATAAGTACATATGTTGATAGCACCCTGGCTAATAATTATGCGCCTTATTGCGAATGACAAAGTTGTTATCACCGAGGGAAGCTTTATATGTATCGCACGTAACTTTATGGCCGTTTTTTAATTTCTTAACTAATTCTAAATGTACGATTCTTTTTCATGCCTACACAATTGTGAATATGCCTCTGAATACATACATTTATGTACATTGAGGGTACATATTGACCCAATTGCTGAACTGTAAGTACGGCATAGCCGCAATGATTTCATTCTTATCTGGGCAGGTACATTTAGATCATAGATCATAGATTGGCCCGTTAATCCGCACCTAGAGCTGTCAAGAGAGATGATGGAGCTGGAGAAAAGAAAAACAGCGGTTGGACTGGCCGCTGCCGTAGTTAAATCGGATCTAGTGGACGTCATCGAGGGATTCTCGTCACACCTGAAACTGCTAAGGGTATTTGTTTATATGTTCCGTTTCATAGCTAAATGTAAAAATACTAACGCTACAGTCAGGTGCTGACTGTATAAGGCCATGGATTATCATATTATACCGTAATAAAAATTTTAACGGTATGGAATCGCCGCCCGAATATTATTAGAATAAAATAAATAGAAAAAAATAAAATAAAATAATAAATAATTAATAAATAAAAATTCGCACCCGCCTCAACCGGGAGTTGAACCCGCGCATTCTCTCACAGCCGTCCGCCTCTCTAACCACTCGGCCATTGCCTCACTCCTTGGTTTATCGGCAAAGCTGCATTGTCAACCAATTTTGTTACCATACAATGCAAATAAAAAGTTTAAAATGCTGTGTGTCTGACGCGGTATGGAATCGCCGTCCGAATATTATTAGAATAAAATAAATAAAAAAATAAAATAAAATAATAAATAATTAATAAATAAAAATTCGCACCCGCCTCAACCGGGAGTTAAACCCGCGCATTCTCTCACAGCCGTCCGCCTCTCTAACCACTCGGCCATTGCCTCACTCCTTGGCTTATCGGCAAAGCTGCATTGTCAACCAATTTTGTTACCATACAATGCAAATAAAAAGTTTAAAATGATGTGTGTCTAGATTTGAACTTCGGTATGCTTGCGTAAATTAGGTCTGCTTAAGTATAAATGTATGTTCAAAGTGAGTTTAATTCGTATCATATCTCACTTATTAATAGTCCGATTTAAATGAAATTTTCACATAACGCCCGTGGCAAAGTATTTGTCATGTAAGATATACAACTTTGGTTGTTGAGCTAATATTGTAGTTTTTAAATAGTTATTACTGATTTACGGAGGCGGGAAGGGGCGTGTCCAAATTTAAAAAAAAACTTTGAGACACTGCAATATATACGTATGTTGTCGCAAAATTTGATGACTCTAGCTCTTATACTTTCTGAGATCCAGGTGTTCATACAGACAGACAGACGGACAGACGGACAGACGGACAGACGGACAGACAGACATGGCTCAATCGACTCGGCTACTGATACTGATTCAGAATATATATAGTTTATGGGGTCGGAGATGCCTCCTTCTGCCTGTTACGCACAATTCCGTTCCGACAAACACAATAGTCCATGAATTTTTTTAAAATCCATGGCCTAAAAAATAGTGTAGTAGGCTGGTAGAGGGTCACACTGTACATCGATACTTATATAACACAATAACTATGTTAAGCCTATGCATATCGATACTTATATAACACGATATCTATGTTAAGCCTATGTTAAAGGAATGTAAAACTAACTTTAAGACGCGGAGGGTCATTCTGCTTTAGCGAGTGAAATAAAGAGGAAGTACTGTAACGTTGTGAGTGATTTAATTTGCCTTCCACAAGTTCAGAAGTGGTCAAACCTACAAAATGGACCAGGCTGATCTCAGCAAATTTACAGTCACCCAATTAAAAAGGTGGCTTTCGGCGTTGGGTTTACCAACCTAAGGTGTTAAAGCCGAATTAATTTCTCGTCTAGGGCAAAATATCGCCTGAACAACGAGGCCAAGTTCCAGAGCAAGAAGATCAGCCCGGCACCGATCCTGAAATAACAACACAACCGTCACAGGAAGGCGTTTCCGAGAATATTCTAGATCGAAATGAACTTCTCAGAATCATCGCGCAACTGAGGGCAGCGCTTATTACGCAGCAAAACGCGTTGCAACGGGCAGAAGCCCGTGGCGCAATACAACAACAATTAGAAGAGACGCGCGACACCACACATATTCAGCAATAAGAAGAGACATGCATCGCCAAACACATACAACAACAAGAAGAGACATGCGCCGACACACATATACAACAAGAGCAGACCGTTGGCAACCGTTACAATTTAGGCAGCCCTGCAAGCCCAATTGAAAATTTACCGGGTGGCAACGTTGACAATGCGAACATCTCAAAGATCGCTGCCGGAAAGGGATTAGGTGGATTTCGAAGGGAATATTTGCGCACGCAACTGGGTGGATCATCTCAAAAACATAGGCCAACTTTATAATTTAAATGATGACTGCCTACGAATATTGTTCGTTACCAAACTAAAAGGTGATGCACAGCGTTGGCTGCACGCCAACCCAAACCGGATGCTAGCTTCTTTCGAAAGGCTGGGTGAGCAACTGATCTTAGCATTTGGAGAAACAACATCCAAATCAGAGCTGCGTCGGAAGTTTGAGCAACGCAAATGGCAAGGAAATGAGCGTTTTACTATGTATTTCGAAAAAAAGGAATGATGTCCCAATCCGTCAACATGGACATGGAGGAACTGCTCGAACATCTCATTGAGGGAATTCCATCGGCTTACGCGATCAAGCCCAAAGATTCGCCAATTCGGAGCAAATGCAGCTAGCAATTGCCAATGTACGCCTTCCACAACAAGCCGAAGGCTACACACCAAAGAAGTCAACGTCGGAGGAGACGAAAGTTAACAACATCATGCGCTGCAGGAACTGCAACTCCAAGGGGCATTTTGCCAAAGACTGCCGCAAGCCAGTAAGGGCACCTGGATCTTGTTTCGCTTGTGGAGAAATGGGCCATTTTGTTGGAGAATGCCGTCTAAGAAAAAAGCAACAACAGCAGCAACGTCAACAATTATGTAAGAATGTTAAATCTTTTCTTTGTCCCTTTCACTAATTTACCCGTTTCCGCAGAGTGTCTCATAGATTCGGGGAGCGCGATCTCATTCATTAAACAGTCAAAAATTCCATTTGAAGTATCATTAAAAACTGTTGACCAAGTGTATCATGGGCTTAATAAGAGTCAACTTAAAATATTTAGAAAAACTTTCAGTTTCATTTTCAAAGAAAAAATAAAAATTCAATTTGAGATGGTTGTCGTCGCTAATGAATCATTGAGACACGATGTTGTCCTGGGACGGGATTTTATGAATCAATATGGGTTAAGCATGAATTTAGATAGCCTTGGCATTAATGAAAACATGAACAATATGATTAAAGTATCTGAGGAAAATAATCAACAACTAGCAACTGCCGTAGTAGTTAATTGCGATCCCAGCGAAACTGTTTCAGAAAATAAGATTGTTAAGAAAAATACTAACGCTACAGTCAGAAAATGCTTCTCCCATTGTGCTGGTAAAGAAAAAAACAGGAGATTTGTGTTTATGTATAGACTGCAAAAAATTAAACAAAGTTTTAATAAAGAACAATTGCCTTTAATAGATGACCTTCTAGACAAGTTAGTGAATAAAAGTGTGTTTTCAAAGCTTGATTTAAAGAATGGATATTTTCACGTATTCATTGGCGATGATTCAGTTAAATACACATCATTCGTGACTCAATTAGGGCAATTTGAATTTTTAAGGATGCCTATGGGCATCAAGAATGCATCAGCAGTATTCCAACGTTTTGTAAACAGAATTTTTGCAGATTTAATACGGGAAAATAAAGTCATCGTATATATGGATGACATTATGATAGCCAGTACAAATATGGAAGAACATTTAAGAACATTAAAAGATGTGTTTATAATACTCGTCAACAACAACTTAGAGGTTCGTATGGACAAATGCGAGTTTATTTTTTTATCACTAAAAACGGAATTAGAGCAGATGACAAGGGTATTGATGCAATTACAAACTTCCCAATTCCTGAAAAGTACACAACGTCCAAAGTTTTTTAGGATCATGTTCATATTTTAGAAGGTTCATAAAAGATTTCTCTACGTTAGCAAAACCACTTTACGACACTTTAAGGAAAGACAAAGAATTTTCATTTGAGCAAAGAGAGTTGGACTTGTTTCTTGAACCTGAAGAAAAAAACTGATAGAAGCACCCGTTTTAGCTATTTATAACCATAAAGATGAGGTTGAATTGCATTGCGATGCAAGTGCTTTGGGTTTTGGGGCAGTTTTAATGCAAAGGAAAGAAGACGGAAAACTCCATTCCGTATTCTATTTTTCAAAGCGAAGTACAGAGACTGAGGCAAAGTATCACAGCTTTGAAGCTAGAAACTTTGTCGATTATTTACGCCCTGCGCAGATTTCGAATCTATTTACAATTGAGACATTTCAAAATACTAACCGATTGCAATTCTTTAAAACTTACATTAAACAGAGTCGAGTTAAATCATAGAATCGCCCGATGGTCACTTGAACTTCAAAATTATGATTACGAACTGATTCATAGATCTGGAACAAAAAACGCAACACATTGATGCTCTGAGCAGATGCAATATTTTGGTTGTAGAAACCACTAGTTTTGAAGAAAATCTTTTAATCTGCCAATCAAAAGATTTAAAAATACAGAAAATTAAGGAAGAATTAGAAAAATATCAGCGCAAACTTTTTGAGATGAGAAATGGCGTTGTATACAGAAAAACAAATGACGATCGTTTATTATTTTTTGTCCCTGAGGATATGGAAAATCACGTTTTGCACAAATACCATAATGAACTTGGTCACATTGGCAGGGATAAGATGATAGATGCTATTTCGAGGAGTTATTGGTTTAAAAACATCAAGGAAAAATGCAAAAATCACATTGAGAATTGTCTACAATGTGTAGCATTTTCTCCAAACTCTGGAAAATCGGAAGGTTTCTTACACAGCATTCCTAAAGGTGATTAGCCGTTTGAATTATTGCACATTGACCATTACGGACCAGTAACGGCAGGAAGAGCGAATAAACACATATTTCTAATAATATATGGTTTTACGAAATTCGTTAGATTATATACAACAAAAACCACAAGCACAACAGAAGTTCTAAAAGCATTATCCAATGATTTTAGGGCGTATAGCAAACCATAATGTATAGTTTCAGATAGAGGTAGTTCTTTCACATCTCACGAATTCACACAATTTTTAACAGAAACAAACATTAAACCTCTAAACCTGTTGCAATTAGGTTCTCCGCAAGCAAATGGACAAGTGGAACGCATAAACAGGACCATAGGGCCAATGATAGCAAAGTTAACTGAGCCTGAAAATGGTGTACACTGGGATAATGTAATCGAACAAGTAGAATATGCACTTAATAACACCGTACACCGAAGTATTAAACAGATTCGTAAAATGCTTTTTGGTGTAGAGCAGAAAGGTCAAATTATTGATGAACTTAGGGAGAAATTAGAAGAAGTTAACGGCACAGTTCAGGTTGAAAACGTAGATGAAATTAGAAAAAAGGCAATGGAGAATCAAAATCGAGCACAGGCGTATAACGAAACATATTACGATAAAACAAAGAAAAAGCCAAGGGATTATAGTAAACGAGACTACGTAATGGTGAAAAATTTGGACAGTACTGCGGGAGTTGTTAGGAAGTTGATCCCAAAGAACAAAGGCCCGTACGTAATTGCTAAAATACTTCGTAACGACAGATTCTTGCTAAAGGATGTTGAAGGGTTTCAAGTTTCTCGAAATCCTTACAAGGGTGTATGGAGTGCTCAAAACATCAGACCTTGGATAGGAAAACGAAAAAATTCTTAAAGACTATGTAATTATTGTTATTTGATAAGTTTTCCATAGAAACGAACATATTGTTACAACATAAATATTTAGCTCATAAGAAACCAGGATCAGGGGATCCTTATAGTCAGGATGGCCGAATTATAGTAGGCTGGTAGAGGGTCACACTGTACATCGATACTTATATAACACAATAACTATGTTAAGCCTATGTATAACGATAGTTATATTACACGATGACTATGTTAAGCCTATGTATATCGATACTTATATAACACGATATCTATGTTAAGCCTATGTTAAAGGAATGTAAAACTAACTTTAAGACGCGGAGGGTCATTCTGCTTTAGCGAGTGAAATAAAGAGGAAGTACTGCAACGTTGTGAGTGATTTAATTTGCCTTCCACAATAGGAATGCACAATTTGAAAAGATTCCGTCACCAACGGAATATAAAGAAGCATTTTTGAAAATTGTCGAAATGGTTCAATATCACGAATTTTATTTTCTTATTTTCAGCGATTAAATCCATTTATTCACGAAGACGAGGTAACTTGGTGTATGTTTTCATTATTGAGACTTGGGGGGCGACTAGCAAATGCTCCTATATCGTATGATGCCAAGTTTCCATTGTTGTTGACTAAACGCTCTCAATTCCTACAGAACTATGTCCGACATTTGCATCAAACCAATTTTTATGTTGGCCCACGAGCACTTGTGAATATCCTTCGGGACCGTATTTGGATTGTTAACGCTCAGGAGGTCTGCAGTCAGACAGTTATTTCGTGCATTAGATGTTTCAAATGCAAACCGCGACTTCTGACTCAAATAATGGGGAATTTACCCGCAGACCGAGTCCGTGCTCTCCTCCCCTTTGACATTTGTGGCGTTGACTTTTGTGGTCCAGTGTACACGACACTTAAAATCCGTGGTAGGCCCCCTTATAAGTTCTACATAGCGCTGTTCGTATGTTTTGCGTCCAAGGTAGTTAATTTAGAAGTTGTTTCCGATCAATCCACTGACTCCTTTTTGTTATGTTTTCAAAGGCTTGTTGGTCGCCGACGATGTCCGCAGATCGTGCACTGCGACAACGCGACGAACTTCGTCGGAGCGAGTCGCCACTTCAACGATCTGGAGCAAGAGGACGCAATTCGCGAATTCGCATCAAGAAGCGGATGCGACTTTGTGTTCACACCGCCTCGAGCACCACACATTGGAGGACTCTGGGAGGCAGGTGTCAAAACTGCAAAGCACCTACTCCTACGAGCGGTGGGCAGCGCGCAGTTAACTGCGGAGGAGCCGCAAAGAGTCCTCGTCGACGTCGAGGCGGTGCTGAGCTCGAGAACACTCGGACCAATCAACCAGGACCCCAGCGATGGATAGGCCCTAACACCAGGGCACCTGCTGACAGGCGGGTCACTACTCGCCCCACCAGTACTCCGGACCCCGGACCAGACGGGTCTCAATTGCTTGCGGCGATGGCGACTTGTCTCGTCAGTCAGGCAACTGTTCTGGCAGCGATGATCCCGCGAATATGTCCTGGGCTTCAAATCCGGGGCAAGTGGCAGCGACAGCAGCCCAACATCAAAGAGGGCACACTCGTCGTCGCAGAAGACAACCTTCCTCCGCAACAGTGGCTCCTCGGCAGGATTGTGGCAACTCACGCAGGGCAGGACGGCATGGTCAGGGTCGTCGACCTTAGGACCAGCGAAGGGCGATTGTTCAGACGGGCCATTCATAAGCAGGTCTTCAACGGGGCCGGTGTTTAGTTAGTTAAGTTAGTTTAATAAAAAGATAAAACTTCAAGTGTAGTGTAAATTAGTTTAGGGCGAAGCGGGAGCGCAATAAAGTTCTCTCTTCGTTGTTTTGAATTCGCTCCGTTTCGCCGGCGTAGTTAAGCTAGGCTAAGCAATGGAGCACTCACAAAAATATATTGAAATTGAACGCACGTATCTTTTTTCGTTTTCGGCCAAAATTACAGCCACCCAAAGTTTTCGGTTAATATAATAAGTTAATTAGATAAACGAATCTAATTTTTCAATATGTATATATTAATTATTATATCTTATCTGTTTAAATACCACAGTGCGCGAACAACGAACCTCATTAAAATTGTTGTTCCCTAGGTACTGAATATTTTTGATAATCGGTGGAAAATTCGACCGGCGATTCTGTTTTTTACAAACTTTTTTTACGGTATACTATGATAATCCATGAACTTATACAGTCAGCACCTGACTGTAGGGTTCGTATTTTTTTTTATTTGATACTTGCAAGTAATTAACTGGTGCCCGAGCGGGGACCGGTACGCGTTCGATATAGCAAAACGTCTTTTAAGTTCATGGCTCGCAATTATATTTACTGAGTACACTCGCATGCCATTTGGCTTAAAAAACGCTCCTGCAACTTTCCAACGACGAATGTATAAGCATCGGCTTGTTTATTTAGATGATGTGATCATTATTCGACATATCTCAATGAAAACCTTGACTAACTCAGAAAGGTATTTGAAAAATGTAAGAGGCAAATCCTAAACACCAATTCCTAGTTCACATTATCACACAAAGAAATCTTTCTTAGGCTTATATGGATATTAACGCTTATTCAAGATTTTGCCAAGTTTATTTGTTGTCTCCAATGAAGCCGAACAAAATTGAAGTGAAAGCAAACTATCCCTACCCTTAAACTTAGAGGGATCTAAGATGCTTCGTAGGCGATTCCGGCTACTATAGAAGATATATATAAAACTATGCCATGTTGGCAAAACCCCTGAACAATTAATTTAACTAAACAAAGAAGCTTCAAAATCATTAAGAAAGTTTAGTACCAAAAGAAATATTTCTTCGTTACCCAGATTTCAATAAGGAGTTCCATTTAACCACTGCTTCTCAAAGCCGAAGTGAACTATGCGGCTACCGAGAAAGAGATGCCAACCATATTTTCAGCAATCAAGGCCCTTAAAAATTACATGTACGGTAAGGCAAAGGTTAAGATCTTTACAGATCATATTTATTTAAAAGTCAACTAAGAACAGCAGTCAACTGATAGGGAAAAAATTAATAAAAATAGAAAAATTAGATATAAAAATTAATATTACAATATTCTATACTAAAATTAAATTTAAATTAAGAGTTAACAATAAG
>JAEIFI010000080.1:0-24047 GCA_018901815.1 Zaprionus lachaisei | reverse complement strand
TTTTGTTCTTGGGAACCACCCCATAGCATTTTAGGCCTATCTGCCAGGCACCTCTGACCATGGCTCCGGAGACCCCAGCACCAGACTTTGATGGTCCGCATGTTGTTGCGTCCTTGCCTCAGCTCGGCCGTGTATTGGCCCGAGCAATAGGACAATGTCTGATTCTGAAGTTTGAGTCAATACACAACCCATTGCCCAGCCGGCACCCTCGTGGAGGGTTCAGGCAGAGGATTTGTGCCAGCCCCTTTTTTTATTATATTGAACATAAAAAATTTATATTTGTTTCTAAATTGGACATGAAATGCCAAAAGTGAGTCGGTTAACTGTTGACGACCTTAGAAGAAGGCTACGAGTACTACTATATCACGAGCTATAGTGCAGGCCTCAAGCTCTGTCCAAAGCTATTGTGGAGGCAGCCGGAATTTAATGACATGATTTCAGAGCTGAGTTGGAAGAAATATCGATCACGACTTAATTATGTCGCTAAAGCTCCGATGGCCCCAACTCATGCTCGACTTCCTAACCGAAAATTTATTGGCAAATATTCGAAGTTTAATAATAATTACAAAAGCATTCCTGTTATAGAAAAACTGAATCATTGAATATCCTAACTCTCTGGTGATGCCTTAGGAACAAGTCACCGAAAATAATTAAAAAGAGGCTATGTCAAGCCTTATAAGAGTTTACAGTAATGAATGACTTATCGTTATGTACAATATTTCCATGATGTTTACTCTTCCAAAGTTGAATCAGCATACTTCATCGTCCCCTAGAGATACTGTTACATCGATTTATGGCTTTTTTATTATCGATACGCGACTATACAAAGATATCAAATGGTATACGGATTCAATTAGTTTTAAATAGAGTAAATCAAGAAGAACAGCTCTGTGGCCCAATTTTGTGAAAGTTTGACTTCTGATGAAGTAACAAATCCCGACAATATGGTGACATCGAAGCTGTTTGACCTCCTTGGCTTATTAAGTCCAATTGTCATTCGAGGAAAGATCATATTGGACTGGGATGAGTCTATTCCACAGCAGTTAGAAATAACATGGAATAAATTGAACGAGACATTGTCGAGAGTAGAAGAAATCTCCATACCTCAATATGTGTTTACTAATCCAATGTCACCAATACAATTACATGGTTTCGCCAACGCATCTATGAGAGCCAATGGTGCTTGCGTCTATATACGTAGAAAAAGTAGCGCCGCTCAAGACTAAAAGCGCTTTCAAGACTGGAGATATGTGCCGCTCATCTTCTAGCAGATCTCTTCCACAGAAAAAATAGCATATTTCGTAAATAACGGAAAGTACGAAAAACTCATTGCAAAAATCAAGAAATGATTTTCAAAATACAAAAATGCAGCAAACATTAAATGCCAACTAGACAAGAGCGAGTTCTTTAAGAAAAATTCATTATATCAGATAAATAAATAGTAAAGGTAGGAGCGAATTTTCCGCAGTCCAAAAACCCTAATGGAACTAAGATCCTCTCTTGGACTATCAGGGTATTACATGAGGTTTATACTGTGCTATGCTACAATTTTCAAGCCACTGACTGATTTGCTAAGTGAGGAAGACAGATACGTTTCAAAAGAAATGTCTGCAAAGAAACAGATGAACCTAGACGATAAAGCAATAAAAGCATTCTAACAGTTTCACAGTACGCTAATATCTAACGACGTAATACTCTAGTACCGAGTACAAAAACAACAAGATGAGCTTATCATAAAAGCTCATTATTGGGCACATAGAAATGCTGAGAGAAAATAAAATTCAGTTATCAGAAGTGTTATTTTCTCAAAATGAAATCTAGTCAGTGTGTCAGTGTATCCGTTTGTCCGGCTGTTAAACCGCAAAATATTCACTCAGATTGAAAGCTTTCGTGCAAAAATAGAAAGACATGCTTATTATTGCTGCAAGCTATATATAAAATGGAACGAACCGGATTGGACTGATATGTCGTATAGCTACCATACAGTTTATCGTCTAATTTTTGTTGTTTGTTTCAAGATATTCCAAAATTCACTATTGTAGTGGCTTACGATTGTTCAGGGTTGCACTTTTACCATTCGCACATAATGCGGACACGGGTTAACATTAACAACGAATGTAACGAACCCGGTATTCTTAGCCTGACACTGCTGCCTAGCACATGTGCAAAATAAATAAATCAATTCTGAAACTTCGGCGTTTAAAACTCAGAAGTGGGATATCACTTGAGTTCAATGCTCTGCCTGCCGCGAGCACACAATATGGATGTGCCAGCAACTGCGTCTGTGGCCCAGATACATGAGTTATACAATTTGCTGCCTGCTACTGCGAGGGAGACTGCTGAATAAGAGTTGGACGATGAAAATGGCGGGCAGACGCCATTCGATAGAACCGCTGAAGACGCCGTAAGCGAAAATGGCACGACAAATTTAGCGGCGCCATGTGCCGTTATAACGGGCACCCTAGCCGTTAGTCGACCGATGTCTGCTCTTGATGAAATTATTACGAGGCCTGTACAGTTGTTGCCAGACAACAACGGGACTGGTGCTGCGGTGCTTTCTGTAACAATTTCAAGCCAAAATTAGTGTGCAAATGAAGTGGACGAAACATAAGTCTTTTCCGGACATAACCTTCAGCAGAGGACAATCTCCTTTCAACGCAAACCTTTGTGACCACCGGTATCAGCTTTGCAATGAAATTGGTGGCAGCATTGCTCAGTGCAAAGCAGCGCTTGATCACTAATTGGCCAACATCAAAGCGTCGTGGTTTGGCCCTTAAGTTATAGCTGCGTTTGATTCTGTCCTTGATGTCTCAGTCTGTCCTCTGGTCCTGGTAACGCTCCTGTAGGTAACTACACAGTTCATACCAGTCCAAATCCCGAACAGTGTGATGAAATCTCGAAAAAAAAAAAATAAAGGCAGGGCCAGAAAACAAAAGATGTGTGAACTGAGACAACAAGGCAAAGTTTAAAGTTATTTCAAGTGGAAGGTCATTGGGGGATCTAGGCATCCTTTCACCGAAGCTAAATTCGGGGGTCGCAGCGTTGCTCTGGCGACGAAATGCTGGTGCTGCCTTGCCCTCTTTATCGTAACGAAGATCATTTTGAGTCTTTCGAGCGGACTGGGCACCGTTTAGATTACGGAATGCTAAGGAAATTTGTTCCGAAATCATAGCAGAAATACTGTCCCTGTACCTGTCCATAGAAGCCGAGATCAACCTGTTGAATTTAAATGTATTCAATTAAATTCAAATTCAAAACTTTAATTAAAGACATTTCTACATGATTAATATGCAATTGAAGTTGAAAAAAACCAAAGGATCAGGTTAAGAGTACTGAACTAATCGACGCTAGGAAAGATGGACGAAGCATAAGTGGAGTGGACCTCACCTGGCGTGGAAGTACCCCAATTCTTTTCCCGACATCCTCCAGCAGATAAAGGGAGTTTTTCAATTTCCTCTTAATGCGAACCTTTGCGCCTATCGGCACCAGCATTGTTTGCACTGAAATTGGTAGAAACTGTGCGAACCTACGCTTGATCACTACTTGGCCAACATCAAAGGATCGTGGTTTCTGATTCTGCTCGTACGCCCTGAGAAGATTATTATCGATCATCGAGCGAATCAACTGCAGACTATGCGGCCTTTCCAATTTCGCTTAGGCATCGCCAATCATGCTAAGCTTCCTCACCAACTGGTAATCAGGACCATGCAACATCATTTGTTCGCCAAAGACAACCAAATATGGCGACATGCCGATTGACTGCTGCAAGGACTTTCGTTGCGAAGAATTAATGCTACTTAGCACTTAGACATCCCTCTGATCACCCTGCACATGCTCTCAGCGCCGCTTTGATTGAGTAATTCACTCGTTCCGTTGCGTTCGACTGTGGACCATAGGCACCCGTGCAGATGAGACGGATTCCATACATGACTACTTCGGCACCCCGAAACATGAAAATATGTCATCCATAAGGATGTCAACCACCACTTTAGCCGTGAACCTCTTCAATGCCTTCAAGAAAGTGAACTTAGAGAAGTGGTCCAAAATTATGAAAATCCCTATATTTCGCTTTTTTTGACCTCGGACCAATGACGATATAAAGATGAACCGTCTGTACTCCTCCGACTAGAACACCTCTGAGTTAAGATCGATTTCAGGAAGGGCCTCTAATTCTAAGCCAATCTTTGCATCCTCGACAGAACGAGAGAGCGCATCCGCTACCATGTTCTCACTTCCCTTGCGGTGCTCAATCTCGAATGAGAAACCCTGTAGCTTGAACGCCCAGCACTCAAGTTCGGTCATGCTTCTTGGACATGTAAGCGATGGGTCGCTCATAGCCAGACTCGTCGCACTGCGTCGAGACAGCTCCAACGTCATGCAAAGAAGCGACACAATGGAGAACAAATGGTTTCTCATAGTTCGGATGAACGAGGTAGGAAGCAGAACACAAACACGACTTGATCTTTCCGAAAGCCTCCTGAGCACGGTCCTTCCACTGGAATGCCTTGCCTCTCAGAAGCTCCTTGGGGGCAATAATCACGTCCGAGTAATTGACAGAACGTTCTCCCTGAACCATCTGGACTCAGCTCCAACGCCATGCAAAGAAGCGTCGCACTGGAGAACGGATAATTTTTCATAGTTCGGATGAACTAGAAAGGAAGCAAAACACAATCAATCTTTGATCTTCCCGAAAGCCTCCTGAGCACGGTCATTCGTCAATGCGAAGCTACTTCATCTTAAGAATAGAAAATTCCTTGACGCTTTTGTTAAAACCGCTATCAAGGAATGCCAGGTGATCCTTGATGTCCTCTGTAGTCCTGATATGCTCATCAGATCCCCTACTCTCTCCGTATTCCGTTTAGTCAACCGGTCAAAAAAACTACTGAGTTCCAAAAGAAGAACAGATCAAAAGGAAAGGAATGTTTAGATAACATAACAGCAATATTGTGAAGATCCTTCATTAAAAATAGTTCCGATTACTGAAACTACATTAGGAAAAAATACTGCGGGAAGATCTAATCGGATGTTGAAGATCGTGCCGAACCATCCAGCACAAACAATCTCTGCCATCACGAGTCGAGGTGTTTGTTCGATGAAGCTAGGATATGGTATCGAGCCACCCTATATTATACAGTCAAACTCAACAAATAATCCTCTAAATAGAAGATTATCGAACTCAAATACCTATATGTAATTGGTCTGGTTCCGATATTCACCAGAATAACCAGCACTTCTAGATTGCGTAAACCAATCGGCTGAATCAAAAATAAAACTAATAAGAATGGATCTAATTTGGGTTCCTAGGGAAAACAGCAGCCTAAAAGAAAAGAGTATATTGAAATAAGAGGAAATTTATAGTACATAATATTTAAATTCTTAAATACTTCGCCTCTGTTGAGTACATGGGCCTCTGATGGAGACAGTCGGTCCTCAGATGTCGTTGGGAATTGGGGGCTCCTCCGGACACCGAACAGGATCGCCAAAATCCAGAGCCATTTACACGCAGAGCAACCGACAGACAGCAAAGGAGACGTAGATCCAGAATCATCCGGGAAATAGCCAGACACCCTGAAAGAGAGTTAATGTGGCAGTAGCAACAGCGACACACACTTACCGGTAATTCTTCGACGCGGAAATCGGGCAAGCTTTGAATGATCATCTGCGTCAGAGCACTTTTGACATGATGAAAATGGTGAACGACACCATTAGGCCATTGATCGCCGCCCCGGCGCCAGTTGAGAGACCTGCAGAGCGAGATCCGATATGTGATGTGCTCAGCATACCCAGAGAGGAAGCGCAAATCCTCCAAGGAGCCATTCCCAAATGCAGTGCGCCCCAAGAAGCACACGCACCGATGCTGCCACCCAGGATTCCGCCAAAAGATTTGGCAAGAGGCAGCAGCAGCCCGGCGACAGACTATCCACGCGGCGAGGCGGATATGCGAATGTTCAGCATCTGATTTCCTACGCCAGAGTGGAGCGGTGGGGATTATCCTTCGACGCGAAGGACCGATACAACTCCGTAGGCAGTATACTGCGTTCACGCCGTTCGGCCTTTGCAACGCGGTACAGCGACTGGTCAGGCTCATGGACAAGGTCATCCCCACGAAGATCCGGACGAACGTCTGTTGATTCTCGTTAAAGGAAGCAGGGTTGACTATAGGTTTAAAAAAGTCTAATTTCTGCTTCAAAACCTTAAAATACCTGGGCTTCGTGGTACGAGGAGGACTCTTTCAGAAGAATCCCGGCAGAGTAGAGGCCATAAAACGAATTCCGAAACCCAAGAAAGAGGTGAGAGCGTTTCTGGAAACGGCAGGATGGTACTGTCGTTTCATCCGAAACTTCGACACTCGCAGCTCCACTATCTGAATGCCTTAAAAAAACAAACAAACGATTCGTATTTAGTGTCGAAGCGGAAAAGGCAATGCTGGATTTAACAGAGACACTTACCACAGCTGCAGTATTGGTCCACGCTGATTTCAAGCGACATTTCTATATTCAGTGCGATGCTTCGCAATGAGGCAGAACAGGAACAACCGATAGCCTTCTTCCCTTTCGGGAAGGTTGGCCAGGTGGTCGCTGCAGTTACAAGGCTACGATTTCGCTGTAGAACATCGCAATGGTTCGGACAATGTAGTTGCAGATATGTAGCTTAGACGAGATCCATATGGCTACCACCGATCTGCTGGGTTTCGAGACCACGGCGTTCGGTGCGGACGAGTACTAAGAATTGGTACGAGAGGCCAAGCAGAATAAGCAGTGCCTGCCAGACCTGAAGATTACTGTTCAAGCGAGTTACGCTGCCATGTCTCGGAGATGAAACCGAGGGATCGTAATCCTTGACAACGTCGTTGATCGCACGGGCACACGAAGAGCTGACAGCAGCACACGGAGGACAGACGACGACACTGGAGGTTCTCCGCCGGCAATACTATTGGCCAGGGATGGCTATACAACTGCGGGACTATGTGCGAGGATGCGAGGTATGCAAGGACAGAACAGATTGTTTTGAAAAACGAAGACTAAGAAGAGAATGGCAGAATCACAGATCCCCAAAGGCTAATCGATGATGATCTCACTCATGACATTCATGCAAACCACAATGCGCAAGAGCTATGCGAAACCAAAATACGCTGATACAGCTTCTTGTGTCATTAAAATCAATATAATGTCTATACTTGAAATATCTATATGGAACGCGAATGCCGTTTCACGGTATAAACTCGAACTTTCCTAGCTCTTATCCGAAAAAAATAATGACGTCATGCTCCTTTCCGAGACACATCTAACAGACAAAAACAACTTCCATATTCCAGGATAGCTATTCTATGCCACAAACCATCCAGACGGAATAGCCCATGGGGGCACTGGCATACTTATCAGAGGTCGCATCAAACACCAACTTCATAATAGAACTGAAACGGACTACCTGCAATCTACTTCCATAAGCATGCAATCTAGCAATGGCCCTGTCACTCTAATAATAATATTACGGCCGAGTCACTTGCAGAACTATCATCTGATCAGTCACCAGTTTTAATTACTCTCATGCATCGACCACATATAACTAACCAGCCCTACAGGCTGACAGGCAAGAGAACCAACTAGGCAAGATACACGAAATATGTTTGTACTCATATGGAACCAACTCAAACAATGTCTACCGATGAGGATGTTGACCGCCTGACCGAATCGATGGAGGAAACACTTGTTGCTGCAGCCAAGGCCTCTACACCTCCAGAAACACACAAAATGACAAATCATATCAATAAAATGACAAATCATATCAAGACAACTCGCGAAATCGAACAGCTAGTTGTTGAAAAACGAAGACTAAGAAGAGAATGACAGAATCACAGATCCCCAAAGGCTAAGGAACAGCTAAAAATAGCAACACGTAGACTAACCAGGGCACTTAAGCTTGAGGAAGCAAAAGCTCAGCATCTATACATCGAACAACTATCGCCCACCAGCAAGAAGAACCCTTTGTGGACAACACACAAAAATGTTCAGCCACCAGCAGAAACAGTCGTTCCACTGCGAGGCCCCTCTTTAAACTGGATACGCAGCGAAGAAAATAGAGCAAATGCATTCGCCGGTCACTTTCAGAACGTATTCCAACCAAATTCAGCTAGCAACTCATTAGTAATCAAAATCTTGCCACCAATAAATCCAATAACATTTAGTCAAAGTGAGAGCATCTATCATAAAAGATCTTAACCCCAAAAAAATCGCCTGGACACGACTTAGTGACAGCAAAAACTATCATAGAACTCCCACCGTGTGCGGTTCTGACCTTATGCAATCTCTTTAACGCTATTACAAGATAACAAAACTACTTCCGCAGAATACCCACAAAGTGTTCGAATCTTATCTCTTCAAAAGAGTGTTCTCAATCAGGTGTAACAGTCTTCGCACGACCGCGTCATCAATGCTGGAGTCCCCCAAGGTAGTGTGCTAGGCCCCGTTCTTTACACCCTATACACAGCAGACATGCCTACAAACTATCAGCTCACAACCTCTACGTTTGCTGACGATACCGCAATACTCTGCCGATCCAAATGACCATCAAAGGCAACAGAAAAACTTGACTGTAATCTTAAAATAGTGGAAAGATGGTTTGCGGACTGGCGCAACTGGGCGTACATGCCCACCATGTACCCTAAACACACATTCATCCTACAATCAGAAGTAGTAACATATCTCGGCGTTCACCAAGATAGGCACCTCACCTGGCGGCGACATATAGAATCTAAAACTCATTTATTAATTGCAACTCTCGCTTAGTCTGGAATACAAAGTACTTCTCTACAATACCGTGCTGAAACCCATCTGGACATACTGTGAACTATGGGGAAACGCGTCAAAAAAACAACATTGAAATTATACAGCGAGCTCAGTCTGCGATTCTGCGAACTATCACTGGGGCACTATGGTACCTACGCAGCGAAAGCATCCATAGAGACCTCAACATTAATCTCGTCAACGAGGAAATCCAGATGACAAAGAGTAAACATCAAGCAAAGCTCGCCGCACACGAAAATTCTCTCGCGAAGTCATCTCACGCGTGTATGTGGTCAGAGCAGACTAAAGCGCAAAGATTCTCCAGCCCAGCAAAGAAATCCTAGGGCCGTCTCCTACTAATACAATTATTTGAAATTTGAATTAATTTAATTTATATAATAAGATTTGAATAATTATTGTTAGTCTCATAGTCAGAAAAGATCCAATAAATAACGCAATAAGTTTGAAAAAAAAAAAATACTAACGCTACAGTCAGGTGCTGACTGTATAAGGCCATGGATTATCATATTATACCGTAATAAAAATTTTAACGGTATGGAATCGCCGCCCGAATATTATTAGAATAAAATAAATAAAAAAAAAAAATAAAATAATAAATAATTAATAAATGAAAATTCGCACCCGCCTCAACCGGGAGTTGAACACACGCACTCTCTCACAGCCGTCCGCCACTCTAACCACTCGGCCATTGCCTCACTCCTTGGCCCATCGGCAAAGTTGCATTGTCAACCAATTTTGTTACCATACAATGCAAATAAAAAGTTTAAAATGATGTGTGTCTAGATTTGAACTTCGGTATGCTTGCGTAAATTAGGTCTGCTTAAGTATAAATGTATGTTCAAAGTGAGTTTAATTCGTATCATATCTCACTTATTAATAGTCCGATTTAAATGAAATTTTCACATAACGCCCGTGGCAAAGTATTTGTCATGTAAGATATACAACTTTGGTTGTTGAGCTAATATTGTAGTTTTTAAATAGTTATTACTGATTTACGGAGGCGGGAAAGGGGCGTGTCCAAATTTTAAAAAAAACTTTGAGACACTGCAATATATACGTATGTTGTCGCAAAATTTGATGACTCTAGCTCTTATACTTTCTGAGATCCAGGTGTTCATACAGACAGACAGACGGACAAGGACAGACAGACATGGCTCAATCGACTCGGCTACTGATACTGATTCAGAATATATATAGTTTATGGGGTCGGAGATGCCTCCTTCTGCCTGTTACGCACAATTCCGTTCCGACAAACACAATAGACCATGAATTTTTTATAAAATCCATGGCCTAAAAACCACAAAAATACAGAAATCAGTATGTCGAACCTAATATTTTATTAACATGGAAATTACCAAAAACCATACTTAACCAAAATTGAATAAACGGAAATAATAGTAGAGCGGATAATTTAATTAAAGCTTATAATTGTTCAATTCAAATCGACGATATTTTAATACCTAATACAATACTTGATTACACACAAACAGTTTATGTGAACAATAACGTAACAAAACTAGATACATTACAATACATTCAAGAAAAGAAATTTTTGAAACAAAAACAAAAAATACTTTTCAAACAATATTAATAACGTCAATAATTGTATTAATTATAATAATAATATTGTATTTTATCTAAGAATATAAGAGTATACCAAGAAAATTATAATTAAATTCAAAAAATACTAACGCTACAGTCAGGTGCTGACTGTATAAGGCCATGGATTATCATATTATACCGTAATAAAAATTTTAACGGTATGGAATCGCCGCCCGAATATTATTAGAATAAAATAAATAAAAAAAAATAAAATAAAATAATAAATAATTAATAAATGAAAATTCGCACCCGCCTCAACCGGGAGTTGAACACACGCACTCTGTCACAGCCGTCCGCCACTCTAACCACTCGGCCATTGCCTCACTCCTTGGCCCATCGGCAAAGCTGCATTGTCAACCAATTTTGTTACCATACAATGCAAATAAAAAGTTTAAAATGATGTGTGTCTAGATTTGAACTTCGGTATGCTTGCGTAAATTAGGTCTGCTTAAGTATAAATGTATGTTCAAAGTGAGTTTAATTCGTATCATATCTCACTTATTAATAGTCCGATTTAAATGAAATTTTCACATAACGCCCGTGGCAAAGTATTTGTCATGTAAGATATACAACTTTGGTTGTTGAGCTAATATTGTAGTTTTTAAATAGTTATTACTGATTTACGGAGGCGGGAAGGGGCGTGTCCAAATTTTAAAAAAACTTTGAGACACTGCAATATATACGTATGTTGTCGCAAAATTTGATGACTCTAGCTCTTATACTTTCTGAGATCCAGGTGTTCATACAGACAGACAGACGGACAGACGGACAGACGGACAGACACACAGACAGACATGGCTCAATCGACTCGGCTACTGATACTGATTCAGAATATATATAGTTTATGGGGTCGGAGATGCCTCCTTCTGCCTGTTACGCACAATTCCGTTCCGACAAACACAATAGTCCATGAATTTTTTTAAAATCCATGGCCTAAAAATAAAATAATATAATAAATAATTAATAAATGAAAATTCGCACCCGCCTCAACCGGGAGTTGAACACACGCACTCTCTCACAGCCGTCTGCCACTCTAACCACTCGGCCATTGCCTCACTACTTGACCCATCGGCAAAGCTGCATTGTCAACCAATTTTGTTACCATACAATGCAAATAAAAAGTTTAAAATGCTGTGTGTCTGACGCGGTATGGAATCGCCGCCCGAATATTATTAGAATAAAATAAATAAAAATAAAATAATAAAATTAATAAGTAATTAATAAATGAAAATTCGCACCCGCCTCAACCGGGAGTTGAACACACGCACTCTCTCACAGCCGTCCGCCACTCTAACCACTCGGCCATTGCCTCACTCCTTGGCCCATCGGCAAAGCTGCATTGTCAACCAATTTTGTTACCATACAATGCAAATAAAAAGTTTAAAATGATGTGTGTCTAGATTTGAACTTCGGTATGCTTGCGTAAATTAGGTCTGCTTAAGTATAAATGTATGTTCAAAGTGAGTTTAATTCGTATCATATCTCACTTATTAATAGTCCGATTTAAATGAAATTTTCACATAACGCCCGTGGCAAAGTATTTGTCATGTAAGATATACAACTTTGGTTGTTGAGCTAATATTGTAGTTTTTAAATAGTTATTACTGATTTACGGAGGCGGGAAGGGGCGTGTCCAAATTTTAAAAAAACTTTGAGACACTGCAATATATACGTATGTTGTCGCAAAATTTGATGACTCTAGCTCTTATACTTTCTGAGATCCAGGTGTTCATACAGACAGACAGACGGACAGACGGACAGACGACGGACAGACAGACATGGCTCAATCGACTCGGCTACTGATACTGATTCAGAATATATATAGTTTATGGGGTCGGAGATGCCTCCTTCTGCCTGTTACGCACAATTCCGTTCCGACAAACACAATAGTCCATGAATTTTTTTAAAATCCATGGCCTAAAAATAAAATAATATAATAAATAATTAATAAATGAAAATTCGCACCCGCCTCAACCGGGAGTTGAACACACGCACTCTCTCACAGCCGTCTGCCACTCTAACCACTCGGCCATTGCCTCACTACTTGACCCATCGGCAAAGCTGCATTGTCAACCAATTTTGTTACCATACAATGCAAATAAAAAGTTTAAAATGCTGTGTGTCTGACGCGGTATGGAATCGCCGCCCGAATATTATTAGAATAAAATAAATAAAATAAAAAATAATAAGTAATTAATAATAAAAAATGAAAATTCGCACCCGCCTCAACCGGGAGTCGAACACACGCACTCTCTCACGGCCGTCCGCCTCTCTAACCACTCGGCCATTGCCTCACTCCTTGGCCCATCGACAAAGCTGCATTGTCAACCAATTTTGTTACCATACAATGCAAATAAAAAGTTTAAAATGATGTGTGTCTAGATTTGAACTTCGGTATGCTTGCGTAAATTAGGTCTGCTTAAGTATAAATGTATGTTCAAAGTGAGTTTAATTCGTATCATATCTCACTTATTAATAGTCCGATTTAAATGAAATTTTCACATAACGCCCGTGGCAAAGTATTTGTCATGTAAGATATACAACTTTGGTTGTTGAGCTAATATTGTAGTTTTTAAATAGTTATTACTGATTTACGGAGGCGGGAAGGGGCGTGTCCAAATTTTAAAAAAACTTTGAGACACTGCAATATATACGTATGTTGTCGCAAAATTTGATGACTCTAGCTCTTATACTTTCTGAGATCCAGGTGTTCATACAGACAGACAGACGGACAGACGGACAGACAGACGGACAGACGGACAGACAGACATGGCTCAATCGACTCGGCTACTGATACTGATTCAGAATATATATAGTTTATGGGGTCGGAGATGCCTCCTTCTGCCTGTTACGCACAATTCCGTTCCGACAAACACAATAGTCCATGAATTTTTTTAAAATCCATGGCCTAAAAATAAAATAAATAAAAAATAATAAATAATTAATAAATGAAAATTCGCACCCGCCTCAACCGGGAGTTGAACACACGCACTCTCTCACAGCCGTCTGCCACTCTAACCACTCGGCCATTGCCTCACTACTTGACCCATCGGCAAAGTTGCATTGTCAACCAATTTTGTTACCATACAATGCAAATAAAAAGTTTAAAATGCTGTGTGTCTGACGCGGTATGGAATCGCCGCCCGAATATTATTAGAATAAAATAAATAAAAAAAATAAAATAAAATAATAAGTAATTAATAAATGAAAATTCGCACCCGCCTCAACCGGGAGTTGAACACACGCACTCTCTCACAGCCGTCCGCCACTCTAACCACTCGGCCATTGCCTCACTCCCTGGCCTATCGGCAAAGTTGCATTGTCAACCAATTTTGTTACCATACAATGCAAATAAAAAGTTTAAAATGATGTGTGTCTAGATTTGAACTTCGGTATGCTTGCGTAAATTAGGTCTGCTTAAGTATAAATGTATGTTCAAAGTGAGTTTAATTCGTATCATATCTCACTTATTAATAGTCCGATTTAAATGAAATTTTCACATAACGCCCGTGGCAAAGTATTTGTCATGTAAGATATACAACTTTGGTTGTTGAGCTAATATTGTAGTTTTTAAATAGTTATTACTGATTTACGGAGGCGGGAAGGGGCGTGTCCAAATTTTAAAAAAAACTTTGAGACACTGCAATATATACGTATGTTGTCGCAAAATTTGATGACTCTAGCTCTTATACTTTCTGAGATCCAGGTGTTCATACAGACAGACAGACGGACAGACGGAGACGGACAGACGGACAGACAGACATGGCTCAATCGACTCGGCTACTGATACTGATTCAGAATATATATAGTTTATGGGGTCGGAGATGCCTCCTTCTGCCTGTTACGCACAATTCCGTTCCGACAAACACAATAGTCCATGAATTTTTTTAAAATCCATGGCCTAAAAATAAAATAATATAATAAATAATTAATAAATGAAAATTCGCACCCGCCTCAACCGGGAGTTGAACACACGCACTCTCTCACAGCCGTCCGCCACTCTAACCACTCGGCCATTGCCTCACTCCTTGGCCCATCGGCAAAGCTGCATTGTCAACCAATTTTGTTACCATACAATGCAAATAAAAAGTTTAAAATGATGTGTGTCTAGATTTGAACTTCGGTATGCTTGCGTAAATTAGGTCTGCTTAAGTATAAATGTATGTTCAAAGTGAGTTTAATTCGTATCATATCTCACTTATTAATAGTCCGATTTAAATGAAATTTTCACATAACGCCCGTGGCAAAGTATTTGTCATGTAAGATATACAACTTTGGTTGTTGAGCTAATATTGTAGTTTTTAAATAGTTATTACTGATTTACGGAGGCGGGAAGGGGCGTGTCCAAATTTTAAAAAAACTTTGAGACACTGCAATATATACGTATGTTGTCGCAAAATTTGATGACTCTAGCTCTTATACTTTCTGAGATCCAGGTGTTCATACAGACAGACAGACGGACAGACGGTCAGACGGACAGACGGACAGACAGACATGGCTCAATCGACTCGGCTACTGATACTGATTCAGAATATATATAGTTTATGGGGTCGGAGATGCCTCCTTCTGCCTGTTACGCACAATTCCGTTCCGACAAACACAATAGTCCATGAATTTTTTTAAAATCCATGGCCTAAAAATAAAATAATAATCCGAGCCCGGGTCCAAGACAAACTCAACGACTCGTACGAGGTGAGCAAGTTGCGGTACGATCAACGAGCCAGGACCTTTCACGCCACTCGAGGCCAAGAAGTTTACCGACGGAACTTCGTACTCAGCGACTTCTCGAAGAGCTTCGACGCAAAGTATGCAAGTATGTTCCTACATGCGCGGGTGGTGAAGGCGATCGGAAACAACGCGGACCTCCTCGAAGATCTACAAGGGCGACGACTTGGCGAATATCACGCTAAAGACATACGCGCATCGCTGACTTCGAGTGCCCAAGGAAAGACAATTGCCGATCCTGCAATAGGAAGAGATGATTAAGGAATCGAAAACGACGCGCATCATGTACTCACCGGGAAAGCAGACTCTGGGGTTAAATCCAGTGTTGAGAACGTGGGCCCCGCGTGGTGCACCTGTTGGACTGCTTGTCAAGATTTGTGCCGGCCCAGCGAATATAGAATGCCCCAATGATTTCTTCGCTTCGCAGGACCTATTACGCCGTTCGAAATCTTGGGTGCTGTTGCATTCTGTGAATCGGCTGTGTTCATTTCGAGTGTCGATAGACATATATCGATAAACACAGCTGCCCTGGTATGAGCAACATCTGCTAACGGAGCAAGCAGTGCGAGCCTAAGCCAGATCGGTTGCTGACCCAAGGTTCCCGTTTTGGCAAGCGCCGTTTGAACTGTCGGTAGATACCCGAATGCCCAGGCATATGACCGCCAGCATCTCTTTCAAGGGCGGCTGACTCCTCAGTTACATTTGAGCGAGCGGTCGGCGCAGACATATTCTGCGAAATAATAATGTGCGTGTGTTAGATTTTTTTAAATAAATAATTATTAAATATTTTTTCATTCGATATTTTTTGTGTGTGTAGACGAAGCGTTCCCTGGACACCTGTAATACCTGCCAACTCTAATGAGTCCGGTCCTTGAAGGGATCCGCCAGGGGCCATATTTTCCCGCCAAATCCGATCGTGGCAACGGCTCCAGTACACTTCCTGTGCAGGACGCACATCCGCCGCAGTCAAATCTGCAGCGCGACCAGACGTAGCAAATCCTGCAATAACGAAAACAGGCCAGATATGCAGCAGCCATATCTGTAGCAGCGTCCATCTTAACTGCCGTAGGCCTATCCTTGCTTGTAGGAATATATTTCCCTGCCTGGCGGCTAGTCCATGTCCACATTCATGATCTGAAAAACAGCAAAAATATGTCCCATTAGTTAGTTTTAGTAGTTTTAAGATTTTGCGTTAGTTTGTCTTGCATGTTAGGTCCACGTGGGTAGGTAAGAATGTTAGGAATAGGATACAGTAAATAAATGTATAGCATAAAAAAGAAATGATTTGCTAGTTACCTTTTCTAGGCCTTAGTTGGTCAAGAACGGGATCGCCGACTTGGGTGATGCTCCGAAACTCCAGAGCAGGAGCATCACATGGTTGGGTGGGTGCGCTTTGACTTGGTTGTCACCAATGGCAGTTGTTGTTGTTCTTTGTCCCTCGTAGAGTAGTTTTTGTCCCTGTAAACAAAGTAAAATGTGCTAAAATATGTTAAATATATACTTTATGTATGTGCATTTTAGTTTGTTTACCTTTTGTCAGTCTTTTGTGTGAATACCGATAATTATCGATATTTTGATGCGGACTGCAGGGCTGGAGAAAAACTCTTCTTCTTCATTCTTCTTGCGCTTCTTCTTCTTGCGTCCCTTTTCCTCGCCCTTCTTCGTCTTGCGCTTTTTGCCCTTCTTCTTGCCATTATCCTCTGGATCGTAAACATCATCCTCATCATTGTTGGGCTTCAATGGTACATCGGAATCGTTGGAAAGGTCTGCATCCCGCACATTGTGATATTCACCAACAGCAGCATTTACGTCTTGGAAGAAGGCATTATCATCTTCTTCGTCATTGTTACCAGCATCATCGTCTATTGGCTCCGCTTCAGCTTCGTCATCGACATTCTCTGTGTCTTCATTCTCATTGACTGCATCATTCTCGTTTGTGGCAGATGCCTCTTGATCCTGTTCGTGTTCCTGTTCATCTCTGCGATCAACCTCGTCGATTCTCTCGTCTTCTCTGGAAACAGAATGCTTATCTGTATTGCCCTCGTCTTCGTGGTCGTCACCCACAGCATGCTGAGAGTCGCCGCCTTCGGTGTCGCTCTCGGCATCGTCCACATCCATTGCCTCCATGGAAGCGGGTGCTCCATCGACGGCATCGCTGCTATCAGCTGCAGCGCCTTGTTCAGCAGCTTCTACGTTTTCGAAGGCGTCGCGTTGCTCAGCATCTCGGCTATTATCGATGTTGTACTGTTCCTTTTCTTCTTCTGTCTGCATGTTTTCATTGTCTTTGGAGGCTATATCCTAGTCATCATTATCAGTCACCTCGGGGTTCTCTTGCGATTGGCTCTCATCCGGTACACCTCGTAGCTGAACAGGTGACTCAGCGAGCCGCAATGTTGGCTGATATTCCTCTATCAGATTCCGTATTATGGGTGCACACTGCGGAAGAGCATTCACATTACTTTCAGCACAACCATAATCTTGAATACTTATCTGATTTGTGAAAGGCTATTTCCGGGCAAGCTGACAACAAAGCAAACTTTTATCCATTTTTATCCAGAGTAAATTGAAATTTTGTGAGAAAGTCATATCCAAGTAGAGAATCATTTTCAATTTTTTCGTCTGCCACCACGTTGAAATTTTGCATAGTCTCCATTTCGTCTATTTGAACAGCTCCGGTAAATATTCCCAGCGGCACAGTGTCCGTTTTGCCCAGGCCACGCAACAAAGAATGACATGGGCTCAGCATACACCGAATACTTTACGATCGAAACATCAGAATCCGTGTCAACCAGGCACGCAACTTCAACGCCAATATTTAAAATGATTTTGAGCCGTTTGATATCCATGCCAACTTGCACCACTTCACTGACTGCGGGCAACTCGTTGAAATATGGCCAGTAGTACCACATTTGAAACACTTCACTCCAGCATTACAAACTTTCTTCATATCTTGAGGCTAGCCACAATTGAAGCACCGAGCTGCCTTCTTATTGTTGTTGTGATTTTTGCTGGCCGTCACTATAATGCTGTTTCTCGTGCTCTTTCGTGCTCTTATCAACCAGTTCAAAATGTTCATACCGCTCGTTGAGTTCATCATAAGTTGTACAAGCATGCATTATGAACTTATATTATGAACTTATTCGTTTTTGATGCTCAATCCTTTAACAATGTAACGTATTATAGACTTTGTTTCAACATTTCCCAGTGCGGCTATTTTCTTCATTTTCAAAACGTATTCATGAAAATTCTTTGTTGCAGTTTCTTCCTATTTACCAGTTTCTCATGTACTTCCGCAGTTCCCATTATCTGTTTAAATTCTCTTAACAGTGCTGCCTTTAATTTATCATATGATCCTACCAACTCCGATTCAAAGAACAACTGTGCTGTTTTTGTCATCTTTGACCGCGCTTGAGCATATTTTTCCTTCTCGTTCAACCCATACGCGTCAGCATTCAACTCGAAATATTCAATCCAATTTTTGACCGGCACCGTCTCGCCGTCTTTTCTAAAACATTCAATTGAGACTTGGCGTATTTTGCGCCACATCATCAGCTTGAATTTTCAGACTAAATAGTTTCATAATTTGCTGCAACTGTCCTTGATTATCCATATCTCCTGTTTCTTCTTTTTGTGCTTGTCTTCGTGTACTTACTTGTCGCGACGTTATTGGTGTTTCACCGTTATCTACCATTGTCTCTCTCACACCCTTTCTGGCAGTTGCTTTCGAGCGCGACGTACTTGGCATTTGTCTTTCCGTCTTTAACCGTTACTTTTCTTGAAATTGCGCGTTGCGGCGCCAACACACACACACATAAAATTTGAGTGTTTTGACTGTTTTTCACCACGACGTAAATTTTTGCACAGACCGTTTCACTTTTTTTATTTTTGGCGGTTGAGCCTTCACATGTAATGTAATGTTCGTTCAGCAGTTGAGCCCCCAAATTTAATATTTATTGAAATATTAGTTAATAGTTGTACATATTAGATTGTAAAAATAATAGTTTTCTTCAGTTCACTTAGTTCTACTTTAACAAACTTGTCCCATCGACGTCTTTATTTTATAAAGCAAACCGACTTGTTCGCCTTTTACAACTTATCTTCCGCGACTCTACGACAACTTTATCAACGACTTAATCAACGACTTTCTCGTTCGACTTCTTGACTTTAACTCTTACTGACTGTTCGATTATTCTTTATTACTGCAACTCTGGCTCTATCGATAGGCACCTACAGCGTTGCCACCCGTATCATCACGCTGCCATCACCTCTATTGTTTACATTCGGCCATCCTGCTCATCATCGTCTGTCCCAGACGATAAGTCATCCTCGTTGTTCTCAGCATACTTCCATAGCTTCATATTATCAGTTTGTAGATTCTCTGCAAGACGCGCGTTCTCCAACTTCTGTGTATTCAGCTATTGATTGGCTAATTCAAGTCTTTGCTCCAACTGCGTCTTTTTTCTTTTGCTCCCTTCTTGCAGCTCTGTTGGCTGTGAATGGGCAGTTTGAAGCGCCTGTCGGATATGTTGCAAGCTATCACGCACGCATGCAGCATAACTCTTCTTTGCCACTCTCCAATTGTTCTTTCAGCTGAATTCTATTCTCCTCCCCTCGGGATTTCTCCACTGCCAACTGAACTAATTTAAATTTCGAAGTCTGCAGCTAATGTCTGAGCTGTTTCTGAATAATCATCTGCTGATCAAGCTTATTGTTGATAATCTCCAGATGTGTTTTGTTCATCAACTCATTGGAACTCTCTCTAGATCGTACTCCTTCAAATTCAGCATTCTTTGAATTTTCAATCTGTAGCTCCATCTCAAGTTGATCATTCGCTTCTTTCTGCACAAGTCACTGTCCTCCTCAGCCTCATTTTTCTTGGGCTTCTTCTTGCGTCCCTTTTCCTCGCCCTTCTTCGTCTTGCGCTTTTCACTGTGATATTTTAGTTTCCATTAATTTATTTCTGAAGAATGAGGTGCTCCAAACTTTGGGTACCACAAAGTGCCAGAATCTGAATGAATATATTATTTATTAGATTTTGCAAGGGAATTATTTATTCTTCCCAATTTACCTGAATCTGGCACCAGTTATCCAGAGAAACTTTTTTTTTTTTTGTTTTTTTTCCAGCCACTCCACCAGCACTTCTAGATTGCGTATAACAATCGGCTGAATCAAAATAAAACTAATAAGAATGGGGCGGGGTTTAGTGTGCAGGTTTCCTTATCGATGTTACTAGAGTATATCAAAAGATTAAAGGACGGTCAAAAAGGGAGGGACTATCAGACTATTTCTGAGAAATGATCAAGTCGGAGAGCCAAATGGGATGGTATCCTTCTTTACCCACATAACCATGTACTACCGATTTCGGAATACCGATATTACCCATGTTGATGTTGTGCTATTTTACCATACTGTTTCAAAAAAGGCAAAATGACTCCATTATAATTTCTATAATATAATCTATATATATATATAGCCTCCTATATATATATATATATATAAATTATATATATATATATATATATATATATAAATTATATACTCCATTATAATTTCTATAATATAATCTATATATATATATAGCCTCCTATATATATATATATATATATAGCCTCCTATATACATATATATATATATACATTAATGAAACAGAAGTTCAAACTCAAACCGAGGCTAGCCATCGTCTCCTAACCAAATTCCTAGACGATGCTGGAAAAAACTTTTATATATACCAACTAAAAAGCGCAAGGGGCCTACAGGTTGTTCTCAAAGTGATTGTGGCAACTGTTTCGACCACTGAAATCGTAGAAGCGCTTACGGAAAAGAACTAATGCAGAAATCGTTCTATGTTCATGTTAACAAAAATAAGGAACCACAACCAATGTTCAAATCGAGTTGGAGCCAGAGAGCCAGATACTGAAAAAAAATGAAGAAGAGCCACACAAGCGCAGTCGCCCAGTGCAGTGCACTAACTGCCAAGAATATGGCCACACTAAGGCTTACTGTACACTGAAATCTATTTGCGTAGTCTGAAGTGAAGCCCATAGCACAACGAACTGTCATAAGAACAAGGAAGACAGCTCTGTAAAAATATGCAGAAACTGCGGTGAAAGTCACACAGCGAATTGGCGTGGCTGTGTAGTATATAAGGAACTAAAGAACCCCCTTAACAAACATGGAGAATCAACACGAGCTCAGGCCACACACATCAGTCACACTCCGCCACAATCGGGTCCCTCTTACACGGCAATGCTTCACATCGTACAAATTCTAGCTTTTCCTTCGCTAGTGCCTTAAAATCGGGATTTAAATCCGTAAATCCAATAACACCAAAGTCAACTACTATACGGATGATGATCTCACTCCAGCAAACCCTAAAAGAATTTATGACATTCATGCAAACCGCAATGCAAGAGCTTATGCGAAACCAAAACGCTGATACAGCTTCTTGTGTCATTAAAATCAATATAATGTCTCCACTTCAAATATCTATGTGGAACGCGAATGGCGTTTCACGGTATAAACTCGAACTTTCCTAGCTCTTATCCGAAAAAAATAATGACGTCATGCTCCTTTCCGAGACACATCTAACAGACAAAAACAACTTCCATATTCCAGGATACCTATTCTATGCCACAAACCATCCAGACGGAATAGCCCATGGGGGCACTGGCATACTTATCAGAGGTCGCATCAAACACCAACTTCATAATAGAACTGAAACGGTCTAGCTGCAATCTACTTCCATAAGCATGCAATCTAGCAACGGCCCCGTCACTCTGGCCGCAGTCTACTGCCCACCTCGTTTTGTTGTTTCTGTGGACCAATTCTTAGAATTTTTTAACTCACTCGGTGAGCGATTTATAGCGGCTGGTGACTACAATGCCAAGCACACGCACTGGGGATCACGCCTTTTGACCCCAAGGGGCAAACAACTCGGCAGGATACACGAAATATGTTTGTACTCATATGGAACCAACTCAAACAATGTCTACCGATGAGTATGTTGACTGCCTGACCGAATCGATGGAGGAAACACTTGTTGCTGCAGCCAAGGCCTCTACCCGTCCAGAAACACACAAAATGACAAATCATATCAATAAAATGACAAATTATATCAAGACAACTCGCGAAATCGAACAGCTAGTTGTTGAAAAACGAAGACTAAGAAGAGAATGACAGAATCACAGATCCCCAAAGGCTAAGGAACAGCTAAAAATAGCAACACGTAGACTAACCAGGGCACTTAAGCTTGAGGAAGCAAAAGCTCAGCATCTATACATCGAACAACTATCGCCCACCAGCAAGAAGAACCCTTTGTGGACAACACACAAAAATGTTCAGCCACCAGCAGAAACAGTCGTTCCACTGCGAGGCCCCTCTTTAAACTGGATACGCAGCGAAGAAAATAGAGCAAATGCATTCGCCGGTCACTTTCAGAACGTATTCCAACCAAATTCTGCTAGCAACTCATTAGTAATCAAAATCTTGCCACCAATAAATCCAATAACATTTAGTCAAAGTGAGAGCATCTATCATAAAAGATCTTAACCCCAAAAAATCGCCTGGACACGACTTAGTGACAGCAAAAACTATCATAGAACTCCCACCGTGTGCGGTTCTGACCTTATGCAATCTCTTTAACGCTATTACGAAGCTTGGATACTATCCCCAAAGGTGAAAAAAGGCAGTCATAGTGATGATTACCAAGCCAGGCAAAGACAAAACGCAACCCTCATCCTACAGACCAATCAGTCTCCTATCGTGTCTCTCGAAACTGTTTGAAAAGGCATTTTTAAAATACCTAGCTTCCTACTTAAGAAGGCAAAACACAATACCATTGCACCAATTTAGTTTTCGCAAAAAATCATGGAACGATCGAAAAGGTCTCAATCGCATCACAAACGAAATTCGCTTTTGAGCACCGGGAATACTGCTTAGCTATATTCTTAGACGTCGCACAAGCATTTGATCGAGTCTGGCTGGAAGGACTAATCTACAAGATAACAAAACTACTTCCGCAGAATACCCACAAAGTGTTCGAATCTTATCTCTTCAAAAGAGTGTTCTCAATCAGGTGTAACAGTCTTTGCACGACCGCGTCATCAATGCTGGAGTCCCCCAAGGTAGTGTGCTAGGCCCCGTTCTTTACACCCTATACACAGCAGACATGCCTACAAACTATCAGCTCACAACCTCTACGTTTGCTGACGATACCGCAATACTCTGCCGATCCAAATGACCATCAAAGGCAACAGAAAAACTTGACTGTAATCTTAAAATAGTGGAAAGATGGTTAGCGGACTGGCGCAACTGGGCGTACATGCCCACCATGTACCCTAAACACACATTCATCCTACAGAAGTAGTAACATATCTCAGCGTTCACCAAGATAGGCACCTCACCTGGCGGCGACATATAGAATCTAAAACTCACTTATTAATTGCAACTCTCTGCTTAGTCTCGAATACAAAGTACTTCTCTACAATACCGTGCTGAAACCCATCTGGACATACTGTGAACTATGGGGAAACGCGTCAAAAAACAACATTGAAATTATACAGCGAGCTCAGTCTGCGATTCTGCGAACTATCACTGGGGCACTATGGTACCTACGCAGCGAAAGCATCCATAGAGACCTCAACATTAATCTCGTCAACGAGGAAATCCAGATGACAAAGAGTAAACATCAAGCAAAGCTCGCTGCACACGAAAATCCTCTCGCGAAGTCGCTCACGCGTGTATGTAGTCAGAGCAGACTAAAGCGCAAAGATTCTCCAGCCCAGCAAAGAAATCCTAGGGCCGTCTCCTACTAATACAATTATTTGAAATTTGAATTAATTTAATTTATATAATAAGATTTGAATAATTATTGTTAGTCTCATAGTCAGAAAAGATCCAATAAATAACGCAATAAGT
>JAEIFI010000763.1:13180000-13192680 GCA_018901815.1 Zaprionus lachaisei | reverse complement strand
TAACGGACATAACGGACATAACGGACATAACGGACATAACGGACATAACGGACATAACGGACATAACGGACATAACGGAACATAACGGACATAACGGACACATAACGGACATAACGGACATAACGAACATAACGGACATAACGGACATAACCGAAACAACGAACGAACATAACGGACATAACGAACATAACGAACATAACCAACATAACGAACATAACGGACATAACGGACATAACGGACATAACGAACATAACGGACATAACGGAAAAGAACATAACGGACATAACGGACATAACGGACATAACGGACATAACGAACATAACGGACATAACAACAATAACGGACATAACGAACATAACGGACATAACGGACATAACGGACATAACGGACATAACGGACATAACGGACATAACCAACAACGGACATAACGAACAATAACGGACATAACGGACATAACGGACATAACGGACATAACGGAACAACGAACATAACGGACATAACGGACACATAACGGACATAACGGATATAACGGACATAACGAACACATAACGGACATAACGGACATAACGAACATAACGGACATAACGGACATAACGGACATAACGGACATAACGGACATAACGGACATAACGGACATAACGGACATAACGGACATAACGGACATAACGGACATAACGGACATAACGGACATAACGGACATAACGAACATAACGGACATAACGAGTATAACGAACATAACGGACATAACGGACATAACGGACATAACGGACATAACGGACATAACGAACATAACGGACATAACGGAACATAACGGACATAACGGACATAACGGACATAACGGACATAACGGACATAACCGAACATAACGAACGAACATAACGGACATAACGGACATAACGGACATAACGGACATAACGAACATAACGGACATAACGGACATAACGGACATAACGGACATAACGGACATAACGGACATAACGGACATAACGGACATAACGGACATAACGAACATAACGGACATAACGGACATAACGGACATAACGGACATAACGGACATAACGGACATAACGGACATAACGGACATAACGGACATAACGGACATAACGGACATAACGGACATAACGGACATAACGGACATAACGGACATAACGGACATAACGGACATAACGGACATAACGGACATAACGGACATAACGGACATAACGGACATAACGGACATAACGGACATAACGGACATAACGGACATAACGGACATAACGGACATAACGGACATAACGGACATAACGGACATAACGGACATAACGGACATAACGGACATAACGGACATAACGGACATAACGGACATAACGGACATAACGGACATAACGGACATAACGGACATAACGGACATAACGGACATAACGGACATAACGGACATAACGGACATAACGGACATAACGGACATAACGGAACATAACGGACATAACGGACATAACGGACATAACGGACATAACGGACATAACGGACATAACGGACATAACGGACATAACGGACATAACGGACATAACGGACATAACGGACATAACGGACATAACGGACATAACGGACATAACGGACATAACGGACATAACGGACATAACGGACATAACGGACATAACGAACATAACGGACATAACGGACATAACGAACATAACGGACATAACGGACATAACGGACATAACGGACATAACGGACATAACGGACATAACGGACATAACGGACATAACGGACATAACGAACATAACGGACATAACGGACATAACGGACATAACGGACATAACGGACATAACGGACATAACGGACATAACGGACATAACGGACATAACGGACATAACGGACATAACGGACATAACGGACATAACGGACATAACGGACATAACGGACATAACGGACATAACGGACATAACGGACATAACGGACATAACGGACATAACGGACATAACGGACATAACGGACATAACGGACATAACGGACATAACGGACATAACGGACATAACGGACATAAAACGGACATAACGGACATAACGGACATAACGGACATAACGGACATAACGGACATAACGGACATAACGGACATAACGGACATAACGGACATAACGGACATAACGAACATAACGGACATAACGGACATAACGGACATAACGGACATAACGGACATAACGGACATAACGGACATAACGGACATAACGAACATAACGGACATAACGGACATAACGGACATAACGGAACATAACGGACATAACGGACATAACGGACATAACGGACATAACGGACATAACGGACATAACGAACATAACGGACATAACGGACATAACGGACATAACGGACATAACGGACATAACGGACATAACGGACATAACGGACATAACGGACATAACGGACATAACGGACATAACGGACATAACGGACATAACGGACATAACGGACATAACGGACATAACGGACATAACGGACATAACGGACATAACGAACATAACGGACATAACGGACATAACGGACATAACGGACATAACGGACATAACGGACATAACGGACATAACGGACATAACGGACATAACGGACATAACGGACATAACGGACATAACGGACATAACGGACATAACGGACATAACGGAACATAACGGACATAACGGACATAACGGACATAACGGACATAACGGACATAACGGACATAACGGACATAACGGACATAACGGACATAACGGACATAACGGACATAACGGACATAACGACATAACGGACATAACGGACATAACGGACATAACGGACATAACGAACATAACGGACATAACGGACATAACGGACATAACGGACATAACGGACATAACGGACATAACGGACATAACGGACATAACGGACATAACGGACATAACGGACATAACGGACATAACGGACATAACGGACATAACGGACATAACGGACATAACGGACATAACGGACATAACGGACATAACGGACATAACGGAACATAACGGACATAACGGACATAACGGACATAACGGACATAACGGACATAACGGACATAACGGACATAACGGACATAACGAACATAACGGACATAACGGACATAACGGACATAACGGACATAACGGACATAACGGACATAACGGACATAACGGACATAACGGACATAACGGACATAACGGACATAACGGACATAACGGACATAACGGACATAACGGACATAACGGACATAACGGACATAACGGACATAACGGACATAACGGACATAACGGACATAACGGACATAACGGACATAACGAACATAACGGACATAACGGACATAACGGACATAACGGACATAACGGACATAACGGACATAACGGACATAACGGACATAACGGACATAACGGACATAACGGACATAACGAACATAACGGACATAACGGACATAACGGACATAACGGACATAACGGACATAACGGACATAACGGACATAACGGACATAACGAACATAACGGACATAACGGACATAACGGACATAACGGACATAACGGACATAACGGACATAACGGACATAACGAACATAACGGACATAACGGACATAACGGACATAACGGACATAACGGACATAACGGACATAACGGACATAACGGACAATAACGGACATAACGGACATAACGGACATAACGGACATAACGGACATAACGGACATAACGGACATAACGGACATAACGGACATAACGGACATAACGGACACTAACGGACATAACGGACATAACGGACATAACGGACATAACGGACATAACGGACATAACGGACATAACGGACATAACGGACATAACGGACATAACGGACATAACGGACATAACGGACATAACGGACATAACGGACATAACGGACATAACGGACATAACGGACATAACGGACATAACGGACATAACGGACATAACGGACATAACGAACATAACGGACATAACGGACATAACGGACATAACGGACATAACGGACATAACGGACATAACGAACATAACGAACATAACGGACATAACGGACATAACGGACATAACGGACATAACGGACATAACGGACATAACGGACATAACGAACATAACGGACATAACGGACATAACGAACATAACGGACATAACGGACATAACGGACATAACGGACATAACGGACATAACGGACATAACGGACATAACGGACATAACGGACATAACGGACATAACGGACATAACGGACATAACGGACATAACGGACATAACGGACATAACGGACATAACGGACATAACGGACATAACGGACATAACGGACATAACGGACATAACGAACATAACGGACATAACGGACATAACGAACATAACGAACATAACGGACATAACGGACATAACGGACATAACGGACATAACGGACATAACGGACATAACGGACATAACGGACATAACGGACATAACGGACATAACGGACATAACGAACATAACGGACATAACGGACATAACGGACATAACGGACATAACGGACATAACGGACATAACGGACATAACGGACATAACGGACATAACGGACATAACGGACATAACGAACATAACGAACATAACGGACATAACGGACATAACGGACATAACGGACATAACGGACATAACGGACATAACGAACATAACGGACATAACGGACATAACGGACATAACGGACATAACGAACATAACGGACATAACGGACATAACGGACATAACGGACATAACGGACATAACGAACATAACGGACATAACGGACATAACGGACATAACGGACATAACGGACATAACGGACATAACGGACATAACGGACATAACGGACATAACGGACATAACGAACATAACGGACATAACGGACATAACGGAACATAACGGACATAACGGACATAACGGACATAACGGACATAACGGACATAACGAACATAACGGACATAACGGACATAACGGACATAACGGACATAACGAACATAACGGACATAACGGACATAACGGACATAACGAACATAACGAACATAACGGACATAACGGACATAACGGAACATAACGGACATAACGGACATAACGGACATAACGGACATAACGGACATAACGGACATAACGAACATAACGGACATAACGGACATAACGGACACATAACGGACATAACGGACATAACGGACATAACGGACATAACGGACATAACGGACATAACGAACATAACGGACATAACGGACATAACGGACATAACGGACATAACGGACATAACGAACATAACGAACATAACGGACATAACGAACATAACGGACATAACGGACATAACGGACATAACGGACATAACGGACATAACGGACATAACGGACATAACGGACATAACGAGCATAACGAACATAACGGACATAACGGACATAACGGACATAACGAACATAACGGACATAACGGACATAACGGACATAACGGACATAACGGACATAACGGACATAACGGACATAACGGACATAACGGACATAACGGACATAACGGACATAACGGACATAACGGACATAACGGACATAACGGACATAACGGACATAACGGACATAACGGACATAACGGACATAACGGACATAACGGACATAACGGACATAACGAACATAACGGACATAACGGACATAACGACATAACGAACATAACGGACATAACGGACATAACGGACATAACGGACATAACGGACATAACGGACATAACGAACATAACGGACATAACGGACATAACGGACATAACGGACATAACGAACATAACGGACATAACGGACATAACGGACATAACGGACATAACGGACATAACGGACATAACGAACATAACGGACATAACGGACATAACGGACATAACGGACATAACGGACATAACGGACATAACGGACATAACGAACATAACGGACATAACGGACATAACGGACATAACGGACATAACGAACATAACGGACATAACGGACATAACGGACATAACGGACATAACGGACATAACGAACATAACGGACATAACGGACATAACGGACATAACGGACATAACGGACATAACGGCATAACGGACATAACGGACATAACGGACATAACGGACATAACGGACATAACGGACATAACGGACATAACGGACATAACGAACATAACGGACAACGATAACGGACATAACGGACATAACGGACATAACGGACATAACGGACATAACGGACATAACGGACATAACGGACATAACGGACATAACGGACATAACGGACATAACGGACATAACGGACATAACGGACATAACGGACATAACGGACATAACGGACATAACGGACATAACGAACATAACGGACATAACGGACATAACGGACATAACGGACATAACGGACATAACGGCCATAACGGACATAACGGACATAACGGACATAACGGACATAACGAGCATAACGGACATAACGGACATAACGAACATAACGAACATAACGGACATAACGGACATAACGGACATAATGCACATAACGGACATAACGGACATAACTAACACAACGGACTATAACGAACATAACTGACATAACGGACATAACGGACATAACGGACATAACGGACATAACGGACATAACGGACATAACGGACATAACGGACATAACGGACATAACGGACATAACGGACACCACGGACATAACGGGCACAACGGACATAACGGACATAACGGAGATAACGAACATAACGGACATAACGGACATAACGGATATAACGGACCTAACGGACATAACGGACATAACGGACATAACGGACATAACGGACATAACGGACATAACCGAACATAACGGATATAACGTACATAACGAACATAACGGACACAACGCACACTTAACGGACATAACGGACATAACGAACATAACGAATTTTAACGGACATAACGAACATTAACGGACATAACGGACATAACGGACATAACGGACATAACGGACACAAAACGGACATAACGGACATAACGGACATAACGGACAGAAAGGAAATAACGGACACTAACGGACATAACGGATATGAACGGTACACAACGGACATAACCGGACATAACGGACATAACTTAAATAACTGACATAACGGACATAACGACATAACGGACATAACGAACATAACGAACAATAACGAGCATAACGAAAATAACGGACACAACGGACATAACGGACATAACGGACATAACGGACAATAACGGACATAACGGACATAACGGACATAACGGACACAACGGACATAACGGACATAACGGACATAACGAACATAACAGGACATAACGGACACAACGGACATAACGAACATAACGGACATAACGGACATAACGGACATAACGGACATAACGGACATAACCGACATAACGGACATAACGGACATAACGGACATAACGGACATAACGGACACAATGGACATAACGGACATAACGGACATAACGGACATAACGGACATAAACGAACATAACGAGCATAACGGACATGAACGTACATAACGAACATAACGGACATAACGGACATAACGGACAACGAACATAACGGACATAACGGTATATAACGGACATAACGGACATAACGGACATAACGGACATAACGGACATAACGGACATAACGGACATAACGGACACAACGGACAATAACGGGAACGATAACGGACATAACGGACATAACGGACATAACACGACAGTAACGGACATAACGAACTAACGGACATAACGGATATAACGGACACTAACGAACATAACGAATAAAACATGTAACGAACAAAACGACATGAACGGACACAACGGATATGTAACGGACATGACGGACATAACGGACATAACGGACATAACGGACATAACGGACATAACGGATATAACGGACATAACGGACATAACCGACATAACGAACATAACGGACATAACGGACATAACGGACATAACGGACATAACGGACACAACGGACACTAACGGACATAACGGACATAAACGAGATAACGAGCATAACGGACATAATGGACATAACGAACAAACGGACATAACGGACATAACAAATATAACGAACATAACGAACATAACGGACATACGGACATAACGACATAACGGACATAACGGACATAACGGACATAACGGGCATAACGGACATAACGGACATAACGGAGGACATAACGCACATAACGGACATAACGGACATAACGGACATAACGAACATAACGGACATAACGGACATAACGACATAACGGACATAACGGACATAACGAACATAACGGACATAATGGACATAATGTACATAAACGTAATATAACGGACATAACGGACATAACGTACATAACGGACACAACGGACATAACGGACATAACGGACACAACGGACATAACGGACATAACGGACATAATGGACATAACGCACATAACGGACATAACGGACATAACGAAACCAGTAACGGACATAACGGACATAACTGACATAACGGACATAACGGACATAACGGATATAACGGACATAACGAACAAAACGGACATAACGGACAGTAACGAACATAACGAACTTAACGGATATAACGGACCTAACGGACACAACGGACATAACGGACATAACGGACATAACGGACATAACGGACACTAACGGACACATAACGGACATAACGGACATAACGGACGTAATGGACATAACGGAACATAACGGACATAACGGACATAACGGACATAACGGATATAACGGACACTAACGGACATAACGAACATAACGAGCATAACGGACACATAACGAACATATAACAGTACTAACGAACATAACAGTTATAACGGACATAACGGACATAACAGCACTTAACAGTGAACGCATAACGGACAACGGCCTTAACGGACATAACAGGCATAACCGACATAACAGGCATAACGGACATAACGGTTCTGTAACGAACATAACCCGGACATAACGAGCATAACGAGCATAACATAACGGACATAATGAGCGCCTTAACGGACGCCCAACGGACATAACGGATGTAACAGGCATAACAGTTCTAACGGTTTAACGGACATAACGGTTTTGTAACGGACGCTAACGGACGCATAACGAACATAACGGACATAACGGACGCAACTGACATAAGCATAACGGACGTCCGGACATAACGAACGTAAGAGACATAACAGACCCAACAGGCATAACAACACTTAACAATGAACATAACGGGCATAACAGTGTATTGGACCTTAATAACGAACATAACGGACATGAACATAACGAACAACGAACACAACAACATAACGCATAACTGACCTTAACGGACAAAGTTTTTGTAATCACACGAACATAACGGTTATAACGGACATAACGAGCATAATGAACATAACGAACGCCAAAGGACATAACGGTGCTAACGGACGCCCAACGGCATAACAATATAACTTATTATAACGACATAGCATACCCGAACATAACGGCAACGGACATAACGGACGCCCAACAACGGTTGTAACGGACATAACGAACATAACGGACATAACCCGGACGCCTTAACAGGCATACCTTAACGGTTACACTTAACGGACACCAACGGACGCGCCTTAACGGTTATAACCTTTATAACGGACATAACGAACATAACGAACATAACGAACATGTAACGGACATAACGGACATAACCCCGGACATAACGGTTTATAACAATTTTGTAACGGACATGCGGACATAACGGACATAACAATGGACATAACGATGACATAACGGACATAACGGACATAACGAGCATAACGAACATAACAGACATAACGGACATAACGAGCATAACGAGCATAACGAACCATAACGGATATCACACGAGATAACGAACATAACGAACATAACTGATTCCTAATCGAACTTTGGTATAACGAACATAACGAACATAACGAAACACTTAACGGACGATAACGAACATAACGCGACACATAACTCCGGACATAACGGACATAACGGACATAACGGGCAACATAACGGACATAACGAAACATAGTAACGTAACATAACGGACCATAACGAACATGAACGGACATAACGGACACTTAAAATTTTGACATAACTTGATTATAACGGACATAACGACACATAACGGACATAACGGACATAACGAGCATAACGGACACAACGGACATAACGGACATAACGGACATAACGAACATAACGACCATAACGGAACATAACGCGCCATAACGGACATAACAAGACATAACGAACATAAACGACATAACGGACATAACGTAGACATGTAACGGACATAACGGACATAACGAACATAACGGACATAACGGCCAAAACGGACATAACGGACACTAACGGACATAACGGATATAACGGACATAACGGACATAACGGACATAACGGACATAACGGACATAACGGACATAACGGACATAACGGACATAACGGACATAACGGACATAACGGACATAACGGACATAACGAACATAACGGACATAACGGACATAACGGACATAACGGACATAACGAACATAACGGACATAACGGATTATAACGGACATAATCGAAATAACGGACATAACGGACATAACGGACATAACGGACATAACGAACATAACGGACATAACGAACATAACGGACATAACGAACATAACGGACATAACGGACATAACAGGACATAACGGACATAACGGACATAACGAACATAACGGACATAACGGACATAACGAACATAACGGACATAACGGACATAACGGACATAACGGACATAACGGACATAACGGACACAACGGACACAACGGACATAACGGACATAACGGACATAACGGACATAACGGACATAACGGACATACCGGACACAACGAACATAACGACATAGTACGGGCACAACGGACATAACGGACATAACGGACAAACATAACGGACATAACGAACATAACGGACATAACGGACATAACGAACATAACGGACATAACGGACATAACGAACATAACGGACATAACGATTTATAACGGACAATAACGGACATAACGGACATAACGGACATAGCAGACATAACGAACATAACGGACATAACGGACATAACGAACATAACGGACATAACGAACATAACGAATATAACGGACATAACAGACATAACGGACATAACGGACATAACGGACATAACGGACATAACGGACATAACGGACATAACGGACATATTAACTGACACACCGGACATAACGGTACATAACGGACATAACGAACATAACGGATTTCATAATGGACATAACGGACATAACGGACATAACGAATATAACGGACATAACGGACATATAAACGAGCATAACGAGCATAACGACGGACATAACGGACATAACGGACATAACGAACATAACGAACCATAACGGACATACCGAACATAACGGACATAATGGAACATAACGGACATAACGAACATAACGAACATAACCAACATAACGGACATAACGGGCATAACCGAACATAACGACATAACGGACATAACGGACATAACGTGACATAACGGACATAACGAACATAACGAACATATACGGACATAACGAACATAACGAACATAACGGACATAACGGACATAACGGATCATAACGGACATAAACGGACATAACGGACATAACGAACATAACGGACATAACGGACATAACGAATATAACGGACATAACGGACATAACGGATATATACGAACATATACGGACATAACCGGATATAACGAACATAACGGACATAACGGACATATACGGTCATAACGGACATAACGGACATAACGGACATAACGGACATAACGAACATAACGGACATAACGGACGTATAACGGACATAATTTGACATAACGGATGTACATAACGGACATAACGAACATAACGGACATAACGGACATAACGGACATAACGGACATAACGGACATAACTGGACATAACGAACATAACGAACATAACGAACACAACGGACAAGAACCGGACATAACGAGCATAACGGACATGAACGGTCATAACGCATACATAACCGACATAAACGGACATAACGGATCATAACGGACAGAACTTTGGAATAACGGTTATAACGTACAATAATTTGACATAATTGATATAACTTATATAACGGATATAACGAACAGCACGAAATAACGGACATAACGGACATTAACGGCTAACGATCATAATGAACAATAAGGGATACATAACGAACATAACGGAGCATAACGAACATAACGGGACATAACGGACATAACGAACATAACGGAACATAACGGAACATAAACGGACACGCCAACGAACATAACGAGACAACTAACGAACATAACGGACATAACGGACATAACGAACATAACGGACATAACGAACATAACGGACATAACGGACATAACGACATAACGGACATAACGGATATAAAGAACATGAACGGACATAACGGACATAACGAACATAACGGACATAACGAATAATGAACATAACGGAAATAACGGAATAACGGACATAACGGACATAACGAACATAACGACATAATGGATACATTACGGTTTCAATATCGTACATAACGGGCTATAATGGACATAACGAAGATAACGGACATAACCAACATAACGAACATAACGGGATATGACACATGAACGAACATAACGAACACAACTAAATAACGAACATAACGGACATAACGAACATAACGGTATAACGGACATAACCGAATATAACGGACATAACGGTCACTAAACAGGACATAACGGACATATCGAACATAACGGACATAACGAACCCAATAACGAACATAACGGAC